>JAFEMH010003526.1:0-260592 GCA_022495995.1 Adenophora triphylla var. japonica
CACCTTGGCCTCCCTTGTGCAAATCCACGAAGGAAAAAGCAATCAAACCGCTTCAAAGTCGGACCCGAAAAGGGAAATTCACACTCTTTGTTGTGAGGTCAGACGAGAACCTAAGCGTTCGATGAGCCGTGAGGTATAACCCGGATCTTCCCAATACCTCAAGAACGGGGAAAGCCACCTTCATGAACAAGGAAGACCCACACACGAAGGGGTCAGAAACCAAGGGAAGCATCATGGCCACTAAAACGCCTTGCCTCTCACTTCGTCATCCTCGGGGACATATTGCTATACAAGAAACGCTACCATGGGCCACTCTACTTGTTGCGTCGGCCAGAAGAAGCAAGCAAGTTCATGAGAGCGAAGTCCACCCCTGATGGAAGAAGCTTGCGGTCCCCACATGAACGCGGAGCCATTTGATGCCAAATCATTCTCGGGGATAGGCTACTACTTTGGATCTCCATGGGCGGATTGCATCCCACTTTTGTCAGAGAAGAGCTGCGGACAAGTGCCCAGCCGGTTCTCGACCTCGATCATCTACCGCCCCGTGATCTCTCTTGCATGACTACACCTTGGCCCTTTGCCACTTGGGAATTAGCGTCATCGGGAAAATCGCTCCGCCCGAGCGGCAGCGGTCACGAGTTCATCTTAGTAGCCATCGGCTACTTCACCAAATGGGTCGAAGCGAGTCTACAAGGTACTCGCCTCCAAGAAGGTCGCGCATTTCCTTAAAGGGAAAACATCATCTGTAGATACGGCATCCCAAATGAGGTCATATCGGACAACGGCTCACACTTCGAAGGGGAATTCGACGAGGCTGGCTGAATTCAAGATCACACGTCACAAATCTTCTCCCTACCGAGCCACGAACAAACGGCGCCGTGGAAGCGGCAAAGCAAAACCCTCGAACGGATCATCCGAAAAATGACCACCGAGGACGAGATTGGCCCAGAAGGCTGCACCTTGCACTTTGGGGCTACCGCACATCGATCGGAAACGACCCACGGGAGAAACCCCATTTGCCACGACATACGGGATGGAAGCAGTCCTTCCCGTCGAGCTAGAAATTCCCTCGCTCCAGTCTTTGGCCTGGAAAATGACATCAACGAAGTCGAATGGCTCGGCGGAAACATGACGAATTGGCTACGCTAGACGACGGCGACTAAAGGCCATGGAACACGTCGAGCCTATCAAAGCGGGATGGCTAGAGCTTTCGACAAGAAAGTCAAATCCAGAGACATCGGGGAAGGTGACCTTGTACTCAAAGAAAAAGCCTCCGCTCGAACCAACCAACTGGGAAAATAGGAACCCACATGGATCGGCCCTTTCGTGGTTCAAAGATCTTCTCCGGAGGCGCCATGAAGGCGAAGCCGGACCTAGACGGCAATCCCTTCATGAATCCGGTCAACGGAAGCAAACTTCGCGAGATACTTCGCTAAGAAGAACAAGCTGTGCATCTCTTGGCACTCCATGTAGTGTCGAACTACGCGAACTGAGCCCTCTAGTCCGAGGAGACGTAGGCAACCTTAATTGGTCCGATCTAAAAATACACAAAAAAGTCAAAAGTTTGAATGTCAATCAAGACCTCCATCAAGCTACGCACTTTTCAAGAACACGCCCCAACCGGTCACCTCGACCCAAGTCGAACGACGGCGGCAACATCGAAAAGGACATCAGGGTCGCTCAGACATCAAACGAGCCCGACTCATGTTTGTTTCCAAGCCGGGGGCTTGTCTTCGCCCTCACGCGCTTCAAAAAAAAAAAAAAAAAAAAGAGCTCGAGCAAGGGCTCACAAAAAAAAAAAAAAAAAAAAAAAAAGAGCTCGAGCAAGGGCTCACAAAAAAAAACAATAAATAAAAGAAGCTCAAGCAGAAGGCTGCAAAAGAGGTCAAGAGCCCGACGCCAACAAGAGGCAAGCAAGCTACGAAAAGACCGTCGAACGACTTGTCGAGGGAGCATTCAACCTCTCGGCCAAGCCTGAAAGCCTCGGCAAGGGGATTGCCGTCGGAACCCCCGGAGCTGCCGGCCACGAATGCAGCAGAAAAGTCAGTCGAATGGGCCGGACAAAGTGCACAACGGAAGCAAAGGCAAACAAGAGATCTTGCGTCTTGACAAAGCTTTAAAAGTAAATCACAAATCACTAACGGTTACAACATTTCTTGATGAGTTCAAGCACGGTCTACTCTCAAGTTCTGACATGCTAAAAGACGACTTAATACATTTAACTAATAATGTGTTTGCAATACAATGAATGGATACTTAGGAGGTCATTCCGCGCCATCTGCGCTTGTCCCTCGCCATTCTTTCCTTTCTTCCCTCGTCCCGGCGGAGTCTTCTTTCGCTTCACGTGAACCAACTCTGCGTCTCTCGGTCCAGAGATGCGGGGTCCTCCCCAGTAAAGTCAAATAATCCCGGTGGCTCTCGGGGCTTCATTCGCCCGTGCTTCGGCTCGGATCTCCTCCTGCGAGTGCAGCCAAAGAGGACCTCTCCCTGTCGGTCGGTCAACTCTAGTCTCGTAGTCAAACAAAGTGTCTCCCGTCACATCGAAGGGTCGGACCAGGCTTCGGAACTCCCCAAGGCAATAGCTACTACGGCAAGCGGGTCCCGAGAATGCTGCACGCCTTTGCTCTCCAAGACCACTTGGGAGCGCAACATCTTTGCTCATACCGGGCCGGATGCTTGAGTCGTCAATACAACGCTCCCCAGACGTCTAAGGAGTACCCACGGGAGGGAAGCGGAATACTTCCATACCCTCGGAAAATACAAGAAGGCACTGGAGCGCCATACAAAGAGGAACTACCTCCGCGGTAGCAAGGTCATCCCGGCCCAACAAAGGCTCTGCTTCATCCCAGCTGCTTCGGGAAACAAGCGACGGAATATAGAAGGAGGACCAAGACAAACCTGGAACTACGACAACGCAGGACCCTTCCTGCAAGACCTCCTGGTCTCAATCCTCCCGAGTGCGGAACCCACCGGCGAATCGATGCGTACCAAGTGCATTGCCATCCATCTCTCCCGGGCGGGCGATCCATATCCAACACAAGAGGTCGGCGAGCCCAAATGACCACGGGCTAAACGACGTCGGAGCCTCGGGCATGGCTTGGAGTCTCTCTCGCAGCCACGAGGTGAGCAAAGCGGGGCTTCCCCTCTCATAAACGATCCCCGGTCGCCGGACGGTCGATACCATGAAGAGTCTCCCAGCACCAACGGGACAATATCCTCTCCGGCTCTGCAGCGTGCCCTACCACATCTAGCAAAGAGCCATCACAAATGCCAAGAGGCCGGCGACTGGAAAAAGCGTCGCCATCACGCACAAGGCAAATACATCCCAAGAGGCGTCACTCATCATCAACCATGAACCGCTCCCGGCGGCTCGGAAATGTCGATATGACCCGAATCGAGGATCATGCCACCGCACTTCTTCCAACGAAGACACGAAGAAAGTCTGCAAGCTTCACGCTCACCGCAGACCACCAATCGAAAGGAAGCGAGATGGCCTCCACCTCCGGTCCCCCATCAAAGCCCGAAAATCCTCAAAGTGGGCACCATTTCATTATAGGAGAAACGATGCACATGCCTCCTAACATCCCGAACTTCGCGGCGGCCCGCAACAAATCCCAATCGAGAACCCGACTCCTTAAAAGACCAAATCGAGCAAAGACGAAACCTTACCTCGAAAGCCCGTCTACGATGCCTCATACGACGCGCCGCATCCACGTTTTCAAGCTGATCAAGGAAGTGTGCTTGCCTCGTCATGCGAAAGCCTCGGCAAAATTCTAGGGACGTACGAAGAATCCATGGCAAAAATGGAGGTTCCTAGAGAAAATGGGGAAGAAAGCTCGAAAAGGCTGCAAATGGAGAAATGAGGAAGAACCCGGACCTTTGGAAAGCCTTTATCTCCTTCCCAGCAAGGTTGGTCCGTACGGACCTCTTTGCATGCTAGGTATGTCCGTACGGACCTCGCTTGCAAAAGAACCCATTTTCCGGCCAAACGGTACAACAACCACTTTGTCCTCGGCAAAACCTTGCTCCAAGCGCCCAAACAACGGCCAAAGCCATTCCCAGATGAACATACACTACCCACAAACGCACTCTCAGCTCACGTGGCATGCACAAAAATATAATAATAATAGCAACCATTTCTAGGACAAATCCTGGGAATCACAAAAATGACATTACATCTTAAAATAAAATGCTGTTTGCCATGCAAATACGTGTGTTTTATTACAGGTACCCATAAAATGTCTGTTGCTAAACAAAAAAAAGAGGGATATGAAAAGAGGGAAAGCAAATGAATCCTAATCGGACTCCTCGGCATCATCATCCTCGCCGAGGTCCTCCAAAGAGAAGTCGGGCATCCCGGCGAACTCGCCGTCACATCCTCGTCGTCGAATCTGAGCACCCGTGGAGGCTCCCACGAAAAGTACTCGGAAGGATCAAATCCGTGAAAGGATCAAAGAAAGAAGGCTACGAGGAACCCTCACCACTGTGCGCCATGCGGAGGCATGAAGCGATAAAAGGGCTGCTCCTCGAAGGCCACTGCGGCTCGAAAGACGTCCCGGCATCCATGCTATGCCGCCCCCTCAAGGTCCCTCCTGCTGCGACTCAGGCTCGGCTCTAGGCGGAGGAACGTCCTGAGAATGCCTCGAAGGCATAGGCTCGTACGGCGGCACACGACGCGAAGACCGGCGGGACATCTTCGACGCCATCTTCTTAGCGAAGGAGCGCATCGCCACGTAGCAGTCGGCATATCATAGGCTCTCCCGGGACTGCGCACCAAGCAAGAAGCCAAGGAAACGCTCATCAAATGCGGTTATACTCGACAACAAAAAGAAAAATGCGAGAAAAGATGCCAAGATGGAAAAGAGTCGGCACACTCACCGATCTATCGGGATCCACTCTGTATGCGGCGGGAGTGCTCGGGGAAAGTCTGAGACACCCTCCTCCTCGATCCGTCCCCGCGGACGTACGTGAAATCCGGCCGACGCCGGAACCTGGGGGAGCACAACGGGCCGGCCTCTCTCTCCCTCGCCGGTACTGCGGCGTCCTCGGCTTCCTCCTCACGAAGGCCCCGTACTCCTCTCCGTATAAAATGAACTCCTCGGCACCGACACCGCCATGAGGTACCTCTCGAAGTCAAGCACATCCATGTCCGGGAATCAAGCATCCCAAAGGGAGGGTCCCTCGGAGCCACGGGAAGCACAGGGGCCATCTTTGCCCGAGAAGACCCGCTCTCCCGGATACATGACATCACAAGTCAAGCCCCGCGGCATCTTCCGCGGCTGTCACCTCGGGAGCCCCCTCAAACTCATCCCCCTCATACAGGAGCCCACGGGAACAAGACGAACCCCTCACGGCTATCCCTCTCCGGACGCTCCTGCACATCCCCGTAGGCGATGGTGAGCTTCCCCTGCTTGGTCCTCCTCTTCCTCGCCGTACGAGCCCGGCCCGGCATAGCGGGATACGCGGCAGCTGGCCCGGATCTCTATCCCACGGGAAGCACTTGGAAAACCTCATAAAACCACACTGTGACAAAAACAGAGAAGGCTCGGTGCAAAAGAAAACGGAGAAAAGACAAGTTGCTAAATCAAAAAAACGACAATAAACTCATACCTCCCGAGCAAAGTCAAAACAGGCCAATCGAGGCGCACACTCCCCCGCTAAACCGGTCCAAGGAGAAGTAGAGCTCGGCCAAGCCTGCCTCGCCCCAAGAAATGTCGCGAGACCCTATCCCGAGATCGGTCGAAGCTCTCCAACAGAGCAAAGGGAGGCTGCGGTCGCGTGGTTCGAGAACAAAGTCTCGGACGGTGCATACCACAAGAAGGAGCGCGCCAAGCTGCTCCCGTCACTGGCCGGTACCGGATGTAGGCCCCAATGCCTTTGGGACGTGATCCTCGGCTCCACATCGCTATAGCATGCCCAGGCCCCTGCGAGGACGAGGCTCAAAGCCCGGCGGCTCGGTCGACACATCAGAGATCATGTCTCTCCACCTCACAGGCCCTCCTTTGAAGGAGAGCCCGGTAATAGCAGCAAAATCAGTGGGCGTCACTGTCACCTCGCCCCAGCTCAGGTGGAAGGTGTGGGTGGTATCCCACCAGTACTCAGAAAGACCCAGGAAGACACTCTTGTTCTTCCTCGTGTCAGACACTCCAGCCAGGTTCTCAACGAACCCACCCAGGCCAGAAGCATAAACCAGCCTCCCGGGGACTCGGCCTACCGTCCACGGAAATATCGGGCATCCATTGCCATAGCTCCACAACAGCCTCGAGCGATCCCCGAGTCTTCATCCTCTTGGCCTTCCCGGCCATAAGCCCCGCATCCTGCAGGTAAACACAGCAAAGGTACGTCAATCACAGTACTTAATATAAAGGCACATATAACCCGTCACAAAACACGGCACACAATGCACATAATTTCTCACATATAATATAATGCACATAATTTTCACATATATCATGCATATAATTTTTCCCATGCAGTCCGTCACAAAAACACGGCACACACTGTACACATTTTCTCAAAAGAAAAAAAGGGGGGGGGGATTAAACCCTACACTACACATTTTCTAAAGAAAATCCGTCCCAACACAGCACATATTGCACATACTTTCCCCACAGAGTCCGTCACCTAAAAACACGGCACGACACATATGCATAACACAAAAAAAAAAATCCGTCCCTACACGGCACACACTTTCACATATAACCCGTCACAAAACACGGCACGTGTCACATTTTTTCACAAAAATTATCACTACACGATAATTTTTCTCACAATGTACATACATAAATAGCATTAGGTACAAAACACCAAAGCATGCAATTCACTAGATAGGCACTTTATTTTCACAAATAAGAGCTAATCTACACATTTCTGCACAAAATACACATACCCACAATTTTTACATGTCCATTTTCAACAATTCATCAGGAATTTCACAAAAAGGCATAAAATAATAACAAAAAAAAAAATTTCAAAAATGCGAAAAACTAAAACCTAGTTCTAGCATTCAAAATTCGACGAGGGAATCAAAACGGAGCGATTTCTTACCTCCCCGACGTTCATGGAGCGACGATTGTGCACCTCCGGATTCGGATACAAAACATCGGGTTCTTCGAAGATGGAGCGAACGAAATCCAATTCCTTTGGAGCTCCATTCATTTGCTCAACCACTTCTGGCTGCGTTGGCGACGACTCCTTGAGATCCTTGGCCATGGCAAACAATTCAAGCAAAAAATCTTTGATTTTGGTTAACAATGGAGGTTTTTCCTCTCTCTCTCGCCTTTGGTTTTACGCCTGGAAGAAGAAGGAATGGGGAAGGGCCTCGGTCATTTAAACTGGTCAAACACAGGAGCTGTAAAAAACAAAGGTGGTCCGTACGGACCTCTTTGCAACCGAGGTTGGTCCGTACGGACCTCTTTGCAAGGGTGGCCAAATTACTTTCTGCCCTTATAATCTTTGCCCACAGGCATCCTAAGGCCTTTTCCGGCCAAATCGAGTGCAGAATGGTCCCTAACCCTTCAATTCAATCCCCGGCCGTCAAGCGTAAGATCGGTCCTCGCCCACTTCAACGGCAAATCAATCCCCGGCCGTCAGCGTAAGACCGGTCCTCGCCCACTTCAACGGCAAATCAATCCCCGGCCGTCAGCGTAAGGACCGGTCTCGCCTCAACGGCAAATCAATCCCCGGCCGTCAACGTAAGACCGGTCTCGCCATCTCAGTAGCAATTCAACCACCGCCCGCTCATGGCAATTCAAGAAGGAGCTGACACCTCCCGGCCACGAATCCCAAGGCACGAGACGCCTCCAAGACGCCTCGACGGCAATTCAAGAAGAAGCCAACACCTCCTAGCACAAATATCAAGGCACAAGACGCCTCCCGAGCGCTCAACGACAACTCAACGGCAGTGGCCCTCAAAGGAGGTCCGAGTCATCTTCCCAAACGGGAAAGGGCCCTCTAGGTCACGCATCCCCAACAATTCAAGCCCCGGCCGTCAGATGTAAGCCCGAACCTCGCCCACTTCAACGGCAACGCAAGCACCGGCCATCAAAGTAAGCCCGAGCTCCTCCCGACAAGTCGAAAGGGAAGTCATACAAGGCTGCTTATCCCAGGCCGGCCATCATCCTTGCCCGCTCAACGGCAAAACAAGCACAAGAAGGAGCCAACACCTCAGTACAAGTCCCGAGGCACGAAGCGCCTCCAAAATGCCAAATGGGGAAGCTATCACCGGCCGTCATCCTCGCCCACTTCAACGGCGGCCCAAGCACCGGCGGTCATCGTAAGTCCAACCTTCTACTCAACATGCAAAAACACAAAGGCATCTACGCCTCTCGAAGCACAAGGCGGCCATGCCTCCATAACGGCTAGAAGACGATTCAAAGTCCTCGCGCATTACGTCAGCTGCGGCTAGAAGACGATTCAAAGTCCTCGCGCATTACATCAGCTGCGGCTAGAAGACGATTCAAAGTCCTCGCGCATTACATCCACAAGCTAACGGCTAGAGAAGACGATTCAAAGTCCTCGCGCATTACATCAAGCTGCGGCTAGAAGACGATTCAAAGTCCTCGCGCCTGACATCCAACGGCCGCGAGATGACGATTCAAAGTCCTCCAAGCGTGGCACCCAACCGCCGAGAAGGCGATTCAAAGTCCTCCCGGCGTGGCACCAGCCGCAACCGGAAGACGATTCAAAGTCCTCGGCGTGGCACCAACCGCAATCAGAAGACGATTCAAGTCCTCACTCTATCTCCGGCCCGGAAGGCCTTAAACCACCCGATTAGGAAAATCGTAAAATTTCCATCCCAGGACACCACCGCGTCCTCACAATTGACCTCGGCGGTCACCCACATCCCGAGACACCACCACGTCCTTACCATCGACCTCGGCGGTCACACGACACTTCGGGGCACCACCACGCCCGCATCACTCCACAAATTCCACGACCTGCGAACTACGACCGAGCTTGATTCCCGCCAGGGATACGTAGAATCCTATCAGAGGTCCGGCCATAGACCTATACGGTCACTAGGACACCACCACGTCCTTCCCCTCGACCTACGGTCACCCAGGACACCACCACGTCCTCACCACTGACCTCGGCGATCACACAACACTTCAGGGTACCACCACGCCCGCATTCACAAAACACTCACCCCACACCCGAACTACGACCAGGCTTGATTCCCGCCAGGGATACGTAGGAATCCTATCACAGGGTCCGGCTATTGACCTAAATGGTCACACAAAAGGACACCACCACGTCCTCACATTGACCCTCACGGTCACTTCCTCTCCCGGCACGCGATCCAGTTAGGACCCTTATCTTATCGGCTACCACTTCTTTCATAAGTGACGTCGTCGAGGGCTTACGTAAGTACCCCCATCTGGATCACCCCTTTCAAACACACGGGAAACACCGCGAGACTCATCCACGTAGTCTCGGAGACCTCTCTCACTCAAAACCCTCTCAAAACCCTCTCAAACCCCCAACCAAACCAAGGGAGGAGCCTTCTGGGATAAAAAGGGACAAAAGGACCTTTTGGGAATTTTCGAAATCGAGAAAAGCAATTAAGGTCCGTACGGACCTCTTTGTGTCAATGATTACTAAATCCCCTTAAAGTCCACAATATTCCCTCAAATCCAGGAAGAAATGATTACTCCCCTGCAGTTGGTCCGTGCGGACCTCTTTGCATGCAAGATGGTCCGTACGGACCTTATTGCTCGGGGGACACCATCATTCTAGAATATTCACCATCATTGCGGATTCCCTCAAATCGAGGAAATCCAAAATTACGGATAACCAAGAAGGTCCGTACGGACCTCTTTGCTCGAAATTTTTACTATAAATAGAGGGCTCCCCCTCCTCATTTTCACACCTCCCTCTTCTCTCTTCCTCCCTTAGCCTTGGATCCCCTCTAAGTCCTCTTGAGGCACTCCGGCCCCTTTCGGATCCTTCGAGGCCTTAGAAGCTCCCTTGTGATGCTCAGAAGCCTCCCCGAGCGCTCCCGAGACGGCTCCGCGCTGCCAGAGGCACTCTCGAGGTACTCTGAGGCCCCTCGTGGTACTCAGGAGCCTTGCACAGTCTTTCCACGGTGTCCGGCTCTTTCCGAGTCAAAGCCGACGATCCCAAACCACGCCGAAACTCTGCGAGTGACTCCACCCGCCACCCTGGCCTTGCACGCCGAACCTGCGCGAGTGATCCCAGACGATCCCCACGCACGCCGAACCTCTGCGCCCGAACGCAGCCTACAACCTCAACTCACGCCGAAACTCTGTCCGCGGACAACCGGCATCTCCCGAAGCAATCCCGATCCGTACCGGAACGCTACTCCGACCTCAAACACTATTCCCCAGCGGAAGACAGACACGAACCAACATTGGTAAGACTTCCTTCCTACACTATTTCAATACATTTCCATACATAGCATACAATGTAGACATCCGATACAGCATGCATTTTTAAAAGCACACACACACACACACAACATTTAAAGGATATTAGGGGTATCCGAAAGACTCGTTTTACGAGGCTACTCGGGTGAGCTCTAATATTCTAATATTCTCTTCCCGGGGAGTCATCTGACCTCCGAACTCAAAATCTCATCACACAAAAACAGTTTAAAATTATCTTTAAACTGATGCCCTTTTTCAATGTTTTGGGCTTAATAAAAACGGCGTGGCGACTCTACAAATGCGAAAACAAATGGCGAGACACCTCCAACCTGAAACCGCTGCAAAGCGGGGAAAATGCCAGATGCCGGGGCCGCGAGGCCTGCTCGGATCCGGGTAATTTCAGAAGTGCGAGCCATTATCGGATATCATCTCTTGCGGGACCCCGTATCGGCAGATGATGTTGTGTTTGATGAATTCTGCAACCTTTCTGGCACTCAAAACTTTATAGGAGGTGGCCTCGACCCATTTAGTGAAATAGTCGATGGCTACTAGGACGAAATAGTGCCTATTGGTTCCTGTGGGGGTGACCTTTCCAATCACATCTATTCCCCATGTCGAGAACGGCCAAGGAGAAGTCATAGGGTACAGCAAGGAAGGTGGTGCGTGCTGAAGGTTGGCGTGTATCTGACACTTATGGCATTTCTTGACCATTCTGGTACAGTCGACTTCCATGGTTAGCCAAAAGTACCCTTGCCTAATGATCTTTTTGGCGAGCATGTTTCCGCTCATGTGGGTTCCACATATGCCTTGATGAACATGGTCCATTATTTCTTGGGCCTTTTCCTCGGTGGCACAAAGGAGGTTTCCTTGGGAATGCTTCTTGAATAGACGGCCAGCTATGATGGAGTAATTAGCGGCCAACCTCTTAAGGGCGATCTGAGTCTTCTTGTCTGTCTCAGGTGGGATGGTTCCATCTAGGATGAAATGCCAAATATCATGGTACCATGGTTTCTCTTCGGAGTCCTCAACGGTGGCACATTCGAATAACCATTTGTCTTTGCAGTCATGGAGATCTATAACGGCGCAGTAGGCAGGAGTTGAGCATCGTGTTATTTTGAAAGGTTTGACTGCTTTTCCTTTAGGGATTTCGACCAAGGAAGCGAGTGTGGCTAATGCATCTGCGAACCGATTTTTGTCTCTAGGAAGATAGTGGAATGAGACATCCTGAAATTGTTGCGCCAACTCTTGGAGGTGGGCACTGTATCTTTGAAGGGTTGGATCTTGGATCCTCTACTTCTTCAGCGTCTGATTGATGATTAACTGGGAGTCCATAAATAACTCGAGTTTGGTCACGTTGCATTCTAGGGCTGCCTCAAGCCCCGCTATACAAGCCTCATATTCCGCAGTGTTGTTGGTGGCATCAAAGTCAAGACGTATTTCTAGTGGAGTATAGATGTCGTCAGGGTCTACTAACAACATTCCAATGCCGAACCCTCTCTTGTTGGCTGCGCCATCGAAAAATAATTGCCACTTATTTTCGTCTTCTACACTCATGATGTCTTCATCAGGAAATCGCGGGTCTTCCCCTTCGCTTCATCATGCGGAAATTCGCCAATCGATTCGTGAATACACTTCCTCGACGGATTTCAGAGTGACGTAAGTGATATCCTATCCCGCGAGTATGAAGTACCATTTAGCCAGTCTCGAAGACAAATTTGATTTGTCTAGGATATATTTCAACGGATCCATTCTTGCAATGAGACGAACCGGGAAGGCTTCCATATAGTGCTTTAGCCTTTGTGATACCCAAACAAGAGCAGCGCAAGATTCTTCAAGTGGAGAGTAGTTGATTTCGCTGCCTTGGAATCTGCGACTAACAAAGTAGATGGCATTCTATGTGTGTGAGGCAGGCTGTTCTTGAGCGAGCATAGCCCCTTGCGTGTTGTCAGTAACCGTGAGGTATAGCTTTAAGGGCTTTTCCTTGTGTGGTGGAACCAGGATGGGTGGGGAAGTTAAGTAATGCTTAACTTCCTCGAATGCTTCTTGACATTCTTCGGTCAACTCTTGAGGTGCATTTTTCTTAAGTAGCTTGAAGATAGGATCGCACATGGTGGTCAGTTGATTGATGAATCGACTGATATATTGGAGTCTGCCCATGAATCCCTTTAGTTCTTTATGCGTTCTAGGTGGAGGCATGTCCATGATAGCCCTTATCTTAGCGGGGTCTGCCTCTATGCCGCGCTCTGTGACCATGTAACCTAAGACTTTCCCTTTGACCACTCCGAATGAGCATTTGGCGGGGTTGAGCCTCATCTTGTGTTGTCTCAGTCGATTGAAGAATTTTCTGAGATCTCTGAAGTGCTGACCATCTGTCCCCTTTGAGTGGACAATCATGTTGTCCACGTATACCTCTATTTCTTTGTGGATCATGTCGTGGAATAGTGTCGTGACTGCCCTTTGGTAAGTAGCCCCAGCATTCTTGAGACCAAACGGCATGACCGTGCAACAGAACGTCCCCCAAGGTGTGGTGAATGCCGTTTTGTGCTGATCCTCCTCTGCCATAAGGATTTGGTTATACCCTGCGAAGCCATCGACGAATGAGCGGACTTCGTATGCGGCTGTGGCGTCGACCAACATATCTATGTTTGGTAGTGGGAAGTCATCTTTAGGGGATGCCTTGTTTAAGTCTCTAAAATCGACACAGACTCGTATTTTCCCGTTCGACTTGGCTACTTGTACCGTGTTTGCTAGCCATTATGGATACTCGATCACTTTGATAAACCCCACGTTCAAGAGTTTCATAATTTCCTCTTTTACTTGCATTGACCATTCTGGCTTGATTCTGCGTAGTTTTTGTTTGACTGGCTTGGCGTTGGGTAGCAGTGGTATCTTGTGTTCTACAATCGACTGATTTAACCCAGGCATATCTTTGTAGGACCAAGCAAAGACGTCGACATATTCTCTGAGGAGATGCGTCAAGGTTTCTCTGTCTTCCCCCTTGAAGAAGCTACCGATCTTTGTTTCTCTGGGGTCTTCTGTTGTCCCAAGATTAACCGTTTGCATTTCCTCGTCGTCAACAGGGTCATTCTTTCCACAACGACCTACTTGATTTGCTAATTCTTTTAAAATTTATTCATTTTCTTGATCTATTTCATCGTATGATTCATTATTAACGTGTTCGTTATATTGATTATTATTAGTTAATTCATCATTCACGATGTTAGCAATCTCAAGGTACTCGGAAAGGTCAAAGTTTTCATTAAGGAAGTAAGGGAATACACGCTCGGCCACCGCCTCGATTTCCTCTTGAGTGAGTTCATCAGAGGTGGAGCCTGATTCTAATGTGAAAGTTACAGGGCCTATCTTCCTGCGGGGATGGGGAGAACAACCAAGCTCTTTGATCATGAAGTCTTCATCAACAATTGGCCCACCGGTGATGTGCCAGTTTAGAATTGGCTCATCACATTTCTGAATTAGTCTTGTGTAATCAATAGTTGGAGCGTTCCCCTTGGAGATTGCGTGGATCATTTGTCTTAGCAGGCACAGTCTTCAAGCTGTCGCGGCATGTCTTCTCCCAACACAAAGTCCCATTCGCTGGTTATTTACGCCTTCGTGCCCCACAAATCTTTAGGGATTAGTGAGATGGTTTCTGTTTCATACGGTGAAGCATCGCGATCATTTGAAGATTTCAAAGCCCGGTTGGCGCTTTCCTTTATCGTCAGTCCATGGTTCTGAAAAGATAAAGTAGGGAATGCTTTCCCCTTCCCGGACGAAGTATCCATTGAGTGTCTTTCGATATGGTTCGAGATTGCAATCTTTGACCTTCGGGTTATTGTGGCCTTTGTATGTGGTTCCTTCCCACTTGACTTGAGTGAAGTCCCACTCTTCTTCGTCATCTCCATCATGGATGGAAGTGATGTATCATAGACCATGCTTTGTGTGTGGTGAGGGAACCAGTGGTGGTTCTGTTACCCCTTTCAAGTGTTTTCCAAGTCCCAAGCCAGGGAAGTATCCTTTTGCTTGCATCATTCTCCAAACAGGAAGGCTTCCAGAAAACCGAAGTGCCTTGGAGTAATCATTTTCGTTGCAAGTTTCTATGACATTCACGGTGCTTTCTTTCTCGATCTCAAAGCCACTGAACAGGAAATCAGAAGTGCTATGTTATACCTCGAGGATAGGGCTAGCAGTAACCATCTCTCCATGTATGGTGACTATCGTATCGTTGTGTCTGAACTTGATATATTGGTGTAGGAAGGAAGGTACACCCCCTATGTCGTGTAGCCAAGGGCGACCAAGCAGCAAGTTGAAGGATGCCGGGATGTCGATGACTTGAAATTCGATCCTCATTGTGACTTGCCCCATTTCTACAGGTATCACAACTGACCCCAAAGCGGTTCTAGCAGTACAATCGTACCCCCCTTACAGTATGCCCAGGTGGCTTAAGGTCTTTGTGGGTGAGGCCTAATGATGATAAGGCCTTCTTTGGAAGGACATTGATTGCAGAACCATTGTCGACCAAAATGCGTGGCATTCGGTATCCATTCACCTTAGCAGTTATGTAGAGGGCCTCGTGATGATTATTCCCATAGGATGGGAGATCCAAGTCGGTGAAAGTGATGACGTTGCCAAATTGTACTTGACCGATCATTTGAGTGAGCTCTTTGGGTGTTACTTTCGAGGAAATGGTCATTTGAGCCAATGCCTTTTTCAACATCTCACGATGCTTGTGAGAAGCCCCTATGAGATCCCAAACTGAGATGTTTGCTTGTGTCTTCTTTAGCTGAGTTAAGAGAGGGTCATCTGGTTCGTTTAATGATGAAGCTTTTGCTTGTTTAGGAGGGTTTTCGTCCCTTGGATCTTTATTGATGATCACACGACCGGATCGTGTGAGGAGATTGACTGTTTTAGACCCTTTTCCTTTTGTTGTAAGATTTCATCCCAAGACATCATATAACAAAAAGAAGATTTATTAAATTCAAAAGGGCTCTCGTCCACAGTTGTGGCTAGACGAGTAGGGTCCTTGAAGCTACTTTCTACTTCTCTATCAAATTGACTTCATTGTTTGGTAAAGGATTAGTAACAACATTAGGTAACCCTATCTCTTTATCGTCAAAGAAATCTTGGATGACGTCTTTCAAGTGGAAACATGAGTTGGTGTCGTGGCCGGTGAAGTTGTGGTACTTGCAGAAGAGATGATGAGCACGATTGGCAGGGAGATCTTTCTTTGGAGGTCCACCTTCTCTTGGTTTGATTTTTCCATTCTTGACGAGTACCTCAAAGAGTTCTTCTTGAGTGATCCCTTCAAGCTTGTCATAATTTCTATCCTTTTTTTTCTTTTGTGGTGGAGGTACCGCATAGTACTTACCATTTCCGGGATGATTGAAGACAATAGCATTAACAGAAGTGTCCTTGGGGTTGGAAGAGGAAGAGGAACTTTTGTTGTAACGGAATCCACTTTCTTTCTTGGCTTCCCTTTTCTGTCTGATGAGGTTATCTAATCGTATACCCGACTTGTGAAGTTCGGCGAAGCTAAGAAAGTAGTTTCCTGCAAGTTTGTCTTGATACTCCTCCCTAAGACATTGTATGAGGATGTAGATTTGTTCGTCTAGGCTGGGCCTATCAACGATTTCAGTCAGTTTGGACCTCCATCTTTTGAAAAAATCTGTGAAGGATTTATTCGGAAGCTGCTTGGTTTGTTCAAGATCCCTTCTAGTGGTGCAGTAAGTGGAGTTGTCCTCATACTGTTTTTGGAAAGAACAACTAGTGAGTTGCCATTCAAGTCTTGTAGAGAGTTGGAGAGTCATGTACCAATCCCTAGCGGCACCATCGAGGGTTTGTGGAAAGCATTGGGCTAACAAGTTGTCATCAACACCCATAGGTAACATGGCCCAAGAGTAGGTCTCCAAATGTGATTTGGGACAGGTGGTGCCATTGAATTTCGCAATGTCAGGTGTTTTGTACTTTCTAGGAAGCTTGGACATGGATTGACGAAGGGTGTCATAATCAATAGAGAGCGAGGCTCCCTTACTCACATCGAGGGATGCAAGCTTCTTTTCTAACATGGCCATGGTAAGGGGTTCGTTCTTGCTTTCCCCTTTGCTTTCTTTCTTGGATGTGTAGCTCTCATTGTCAGAGGAGGAAGATGACGAGCTAGACTCGTACTTCTTTTTCTTGCTTTTGCTTTGGCGGCGATCCTTGGCCTTTTTGGTGTATAATTCCTCTTCTTCGGAGGAAGAATCATTTTTCTTCTTCTTTTCTTTGTTGGCTAGTGTTACCCTAAGCTCTTGGATTTCTTCCACAAGAGTGTGGATTTGGGTAGCTTGCACTTCTAGGCGATCATTGGCTTCTTCCAGAAGTTTGTGGTTGTTTTCGGACAACGTTTCATTACCCGGAATATCGTCGATGCCGGACATTGTGTTGGGAGCCTTGAAGTTGAGTAGCTTCGGAAAACTGACAGAAGAGATGCAGAGATGATGTCAGGATCATATCTAGCCCCAACGAGTCGGAAGTAGGCTTAAACGGTTCAGGCTCAGTTACAGCAAATAGAGGCATTATCTCGCACGAGACATGCAGTCCCGCATGAGACAATCACACGGAAAGTCAATTTTTATTAGTCCTAATTTTTTGTCGGAACGGGGAATCCATTTTGAGGGGTTTCTAAGGCCTTTATCAGAACCTAACAACTAAGCAATCAATCCGATTTTTGTAAAACAAAGCCATGTAAGATTATTTTTGAAGGATATATTTTTTTTTCTTTTAAAGGGACTTCTGAAAGGGTCATTCCGAAGGGACTTTTTCCGAAGGGACTTTTCCGAGGGACTTTTCCGAGTCCTTCTTTATTGTCAATTTTACATGGCTTTATTTTGGTCAAAAACAAGAAAAGATCACCAAGTCAAACCGACCGGTTACGAAGTGTTTCTAAAAAGACAATCTACATGAAAATGTGGCGATGCAGGGCTGGAAGGCTAGGCTCCCCGCGATATGACAATCTAGGTGGATTGAATACGCGGAGTGGGATGATCCAACTTCGGAGAGACCGGCGACTAGGTGGTTACCGTCATCCGTCCTTAGTGTGGGTCCCGGGTTTATAGAGGGAATGCAGTGCAATGACAGATATATCATGAGTGCGCGTGTGTGATAATCAATCTAGGTGATAGATAAAATAGAGATTTTTTTTTTGAAAACAAAAAGAAAACAAATAGTGGCCGCACCAAGTGGTTGCCTACGTTTCTCCCAATTTAGGAAGACTCAGGCCGTCGTAGTTCCACATAATGAGAGAGAGAGAGATGAATAAATTAATTACAACT
Source organism: Adenophora triphylla var. japonica (assembly GCA_022495995.1). Taxonomy (NCBI): domain Eukaryota; kingdom Viridiplantae; phylum Streptophyta; class Magnoliopsida; order Asterales; family Campanulaceae; genus Adenophora; species Adenophora triphylla. The sequence goes on from JAFEMH010003526.1 coordinate 17,696, forward strand.
CCCGAATCCCCAATGGACCGGACTTTAATAAAATAAAACCCAATCGCACGCAGTTTATAAATAACAATCAATTATTTAACTAAAATACGGATTCGAGTTCGACATCTTAAGGGAGGCCTTAAGATGAGGGAACTCTGCAGATAATGAATTCTGGGATCCCCCTTGCCTGTTCGACCCTCGTCTTGGACTGTGAGATGAACAGGGAAAACCAGAAAACAACAGATTGCCGAGGCGACGTCTCGCGCGAGATAGGATATCTCGTGCGAGATATGCCTGATCTGAGAACAAAAAACGAATTTTTTTTTTGAAAACCTCTCTTTTAATTTTGACGCAAGTTTAAGCCTCTTAATTTTATTGTCCCCAGCGGAGTCGCCACTGTAGCGTTGAGCGGATTTTGATCATCCCCTTTTTATTTATCTTTTGAGTCACCACCTATATTATTCGTTTGGAAAACATAGAAAAACCATTTTGAAAGAGATTTTTTGTTCGGGGCTTAGGTTATGAAAAGGGAAGGTCAAGGAGCACCCATTCCACCCAATCCGGAGATCGGTCTTGCTAAAGAAAAGAGAGGTTTTCGAAAAAGAAAAGGATTTCAAATAAAAAATAAATAAAAATCCATTTAACGAGGTTAAACGGAATGTAGGATCGATTGCTTCGAGACCATTCCCATGATTTAGGGAGGCTCTAGACTGATCCTAAATTTTATGTATTTATACCACTCTAACAATCAATTAGAAAGGAAATAGTGGTTACCTTGCGTGAGGTGATTCGGGCAGAGTTTCGACTCAAGTTTAGAATCGAATTTTTATACGGATAGAGCTTCGCCTCAGTCCTTGACTCGGATCTTGATGTTTGTTTATCAACAAGGCTGACAAACAAACTTTGAGGTGATTTTAGGGGTGATTTACAGGAATCTTTCAAGGAGAGAAACCAGTAAATGTAAGGGGAATATTGGGATTGTCGACCTCTAAAATACTGGAAGTCACCAAGTATTTATAGGTGTTGGAGAGGTGTAGGTGGAGAGGTAAAACACTCCTAGGAAGGTTCCAGACTCCAAAATCATTGGTTGGCCGGATGGATAAAGTTTTATCCCGAAAAGAGGTTGAAATCGACGAGGAGACTATCATCTGCATGCTGCAGAACACCAATATCTCACGCGAGACATGCTATTCCACGTGAGATATTGCAGTCTGTGGATAATTCTGTCCTTCCCTCGTTATCTCGTATGCAGTCTAGTCAAAACTAACGGTGGTTAGTCAAAACTTAACGAAACATGATGAAATGGTGGATTTCTACTTCTTGACTTAAAGCGAGACTTAGAGTGGTATAAATGTGATCCGATGGGTTCAGAATGGGGTGTCTACAATAGGGTACAGTAAGGAAGGCGGCGCGTGCTGAAGGTTGGCGTGTATCTGACACTTATGGCATTTCTTGACCATTCTGGTACAGTCGGCTTCCATGGTTAGCCAAAAGAATCCTTGTCTGATGAACTTTTTGGCGAGCATATTTCCGCTCATATAGGTTCCACATATGCCTTGATGAACATGGTCCATTATTTCTTGGGCCTCTTCTTCGGTGGCGCAAAGGAGGTTTCCTTGAGAATGTTTCTTGAATAGACGGCCAGCAATGATGGAGTAATTAGCGGCCAGCCTCTTAAGGGCGATCTGAGTCTTCTGGTCTGTCTCAGGCAGAATTGTTCCATCTATGATGAAATGCCAAATATCATGGTACCACGGTTTCTTTTCGGAATCCTCAATAGTGGCACATTCGGATAACCATTTGTCTTTGCAGTCATGGAGATCTATAACGGTGCAGTAGGCAGGAGTTGCGCGCCGGGTTATTTCGAAGGGTTTGACTACCTTTCCTGCAGGGATTTCAACCAAGGAGGCAAGTGTAGCCAATGCGTCAGCAAACCGATTTTTGTCTCTAGGAAGATAGTGGAACGAGATATCCTAAAATTGTTGCACCAACTCTTGGAGGTGGGCATTGTATCTTTGAAGGGTTGGATCTTGGATCCTCCACTTCTTCAGTGTCTGATTGATGATTAACTGGAGTCCCCGAATACCTCAAGTTCAATCACGTTGCGCTCTAGGGCTGCCTCAAGCCCCGCTATGCAAGCTTCATATTCTGCGGTGTTGTTGGTGGCGTCAAAGTCAAGACGTATTGCTAGTGGAGTATAGATGTCGTCGGGATCTACTAACAACATTTCGATGCCGAACCCTCTCTTGTTGGTTGCGACATCGAAAAATAATTGCCACTTATTTTCGTCTTCTATAGTCATGATGTCTTCATCAGGGAATCACGGGTCTTCCCCCTTCACTTCGTCGCAAGGAAATTCGGCCAACTGGTCTGTGAATACACTCCCCCTGACGGTTTTATGAGTGACGTAAGTGATATCATAAGTGATATCATATCCCGGGAGCATGAAATACCATTTAGCCAGTCTCGAAGACAAATTTGATTTGTCTAGGATGTACTTCAAAGGATCCATTCTTGCAATGAGACGAACCGGGAAGGCTTCCATATAGTGCTTTAGTCTTTGTGATACCCAAACAAGAGCAGCGCAAGATTTGTCGAGTGGAGAGTAGTTAATTTCGCTGCCTTGGAATCTACGACTGACAAAGTAGATGGAATTCTCTGTGTGTGAAGCAGGCTGTTCTTGAGCGAGCATAGCCCCTAGAGCGTTGTCGGTAGCTGTGAGGTATAGCTTTAAGGGCTTTTCCTTGTGCGGTGGAACCAGGATAGGTGGGGAAGTTAAGTAATGCTTAACTTCCTCGAATGCTTCTTGACATTCTTCGGTCCACTCTTGAGGTGCATTTTTCTTAAGTAGCTTGAAGATCAGATTGCTGATTGTAGTCAGTTGATTGATGAATCGACTGATGTATTGGAGTCTGCCCATGAATCCCTTTACTTCTTTCTGCGTTCTGGGTGGAGGCATGTCAATGATGGCCCTTATCTTGGCGGGGTCTGCTTCTATGCCATGCTCAGTGACCATGTACCCTAAGACTTTCCCTTTGACCACTCCGAATGAGCATTTTACGGGGTTGAGCCTCATCTTGTGTTGTCTCAGTCGATTGAAGAATTTTCTGAGATCTCTGAAGTGCTGACCATCTGTCCCTTTTGAGTGGACGATCATGTCATCCACGTATACCTCTATTTCCTTGTGGATCATGTCATGGAATAGTTTCGTGACTGCCCTTTGGTAAGTAGCCCCAGTGTTCTTGAGACCAAACGGCATGACCGTATAACAGAACGTCCCCCAAGGTGTGGTGAAGGCTATTTTGTGCTGATCCTCCTCTGCCATGAGGATTTAGTTATACCCTGCGAAGCCATCGATGAATGTGCGGACTTCGTATGCTACTGTGGCATCGACCAACATGTCTATGTTTGGTAGTGGGAAATCATCTTTAGGGGATGCCTTGTTCAAGTCTCTGAAATCTACACAAACTCGTGTTACCCCATTCGACTTGGCTACCTGTACCGTGTTTGCTAGCCATTGCGGGTACTCAATCACTTTGATAAATCCCACGTTCAAGAGTTTTATGATCTCTTCTTTCACTTGTATTGACCATTCTGGCTTGATTCTGTGCAGTTTCTGTTTGACTGGTTTGGCGTTGGGTAGCAACGGTATCTTGTGTTCTACAATCGACTGATTTAACCCAGGCATATCTTTGTAGGACCAAGCGAAGACGTTGACATATTCTCTGAGGAGCTGCGTCAAGGTTTCTCTATCTTCCCCCTTGAAGAAGCTACCGATCTTTGTTTCTCTGGGGTCTTCTGTCGTCCCTAGATTAACCATTTGCATTTCCTCGATGTCAACAAGGCCATTCTTTCCACAATGACCTACTTGTTTTGCTAATTCTTTTAAAATTTGTTCATTTTCTTGATCTATCTCATCGTAAGATTCATTATTAACTGTTCGTTATATTGATTATTATTAGTTAATTCATCATTCACGGTGTTAGCAATCTCAGGGTACTCAGAAAGATCAAAGTTTTCATTAAGGAAGTAAGGGAATACATGTTCGGCCACCGCCTCGATTTCCTCTTGAGTGAGTTCATCGGAGGTGGAGCCTGATTCTAAAGTGAAAGTTACAAGGCCTATCTTCCTGCGGGGATGGGGAGTGCAACCGAGCTCTTTGATCATGAAGTCTTCATCAACAACTGGTCCTTCGGTGACGTGCCAGTTTAGAATTGGCTCATCACATTTCTGTATTAGCCTTGTGTAATCAATAGTTGGAGCGTCCCCCTTAGAGATTGCATGGATCTGGCTGTCTTCTAACCGGCACAGGTCTTCAAACTATCGCAGCATGTCTTCTCCCAACACAAAGTCCCATTTGCTGGTCATTTCTGCCTTCGTGCCCCACAAATCTTTATGGATTAGCGGGACGGGTTCTGTTTCATCTGGTGAAGCATCGCAGTCGCTGAAGATTTCAAAGCCCGATTGGCGTTTCCCTTTATCATCAGTCCATGGTTCTGAAAAGATAAAGTATGGGATGCTTTCCCCTTCCCGGACGAAGTAGCCATTGAGTGTCTTTCGATATGGCTCAAGGTTACAATCTTTGGCCTTTGGGTCATTGTGGCCTTTGTATGCGGTTCCTTCCCACTTGACTTGAGTGAAGTCCCACTCTTCTTCGTCATCTCCATCGTGGATGGAAATGATGTATCATAGGCCACGCTTCGTGTGTGGTGGGGGAAATGGTGGTGGTTCCGTTATCCCTTGCAAGTGTTTTCCATGTCCCAAGCCAGGAAAGTATCCTTTTGATTGCATCATTCTCCAAATAGGAAGGTTTCCGGAAAATCGAAGTGCTTTGGAGTAATCGTTTTCGTTGTAAGTTTCTATGACATTCACGGTGCTCTCTTTCTCGATCTCAAAGCCACTGAACAGGTAATCAGAAGTGCTATGTTGTACCTCGAGGATAGGGCTAGCAGTAACCATTTCTTCGTGTATAGTGACTATTGTATCATTGTGTCTGAACTTGATACACTGGTGTAGGGAGGAAGGTACACCCCCTATGTCATGTAGCCAAGGGCGGCCAAGCAGTAAGTTGAAGGATGCCGGGATGTCGATGACTTGAAATTTGATGCTCATGGTGACTTGCCCCATTTCTAAAGGTATCACGACTGATCCCAAAGCGGTTCTAGCAGTACAATCGTACCCTCTTACAGTATGCCCCGATGGCTTAAGGTCTTTGTGGGTGAGGCCTAATGATGATAAGGCTTTCTTTGGAAGTACATTGATTGTAGAACCATGGTCGACCAAAATGCATGGCATTCAGTATCCATTCACCTTAGCAGTTATGTAGAGGGCCTCATGATGACTGTTCCCATAGGATGGGAGGTCCAAGTCAGTGAAAGTGATGACGTTGCCAAATTGTACTTGGCCGATCATTTGAGTAAGATCTTCGGGTGTTGCTTCTGAGGAAATAGTCATTTGAGCTAAGGCCTTTTTCAACATTTCACGGTGCTTGTGAGATGCTCCTATGAGATCCCAAACTGAGATGTTTGCTTGTGTCTTCGTTAGCTGAGTTAAGAGAGGGTCGTCTGGTTCGCTTGATGATGAAGCTTTTGCTTGTTTAGGAGGATTTTCGTCCCTTGGATCTTTGTTGATGATCACACGACCAGATCGTGTGGGAGATTGACTGTTTTAGAGCCTTTTTCCTTTTGTTCTAAGATTTCATCCCAAGACATCATATAACAGAAAGAAGATTCATTAAATTCAAAAGGGCTCTCGTCTACAGTTGTGGCTAGACGAGTAGGGTCCTTGAAGCTACTTTCTACTTCTATCAAATTGACCTCATTGTTTGGTAAAGGATTAGTAACAACATTAGGTAGCCTTATCTCTTTATCATCAAACAAATCTTGGATGACGTCTTTCAAGTGGAAACATGAGTTGGTGTCGTGGCCGGTGAAGTTGTGGTACTTGCAGAAGAGATGATGAGCATGATTGGCAGGAAGAACTTTCTTTGGAGGTCCACCTTCTCTCGGTTTGATTTTTCCATTCTTGACGAGCACCTCAAGGAGTTCTTCTTGAGTGATCCCTTCAAGCTTGTCATAATGTCTATACCTTTTCTTCTTTTGTGGTGGAGGTACCGCAGAGTACTTACCATTTCCGGGATGATTGAAGACAATAGCATTGACAGAAGTGTCCTTGGGGTTGGAAGAGGAAGAGGAACTTTTGTTGTAACGGTACCCACTTTCTTTCTTGGCTTCCTTTTTCTGTTTGATGAGGTCATCTAACCATATGCCCGACTTGTAGAGTTCGGCGAAGCTAGGAAAGTAGTTGCCGGCAAGTTTGTCTTGATATTCTACCCTAAGACATTATATGAGGATGTGGATTTGTTCGTCTAGGCTTGGCCTATCAACGATTTCAGTCAGTTTGGCTCTCCGCCTTTTGACAAAATCTGTGAAGGATTCGTTCGGAAGCTGCTTGGTTTGTTCGAGATCCCTTCTAGTGGTGCGGTAAGTGGAGTTGTCCTCATATTGCTTTTGGAAAGTACAACTAGCGAGTGGCCAATCGAGTCTTGTAGAAAGTGGAAGAGTCATGTACCAATCCCTAGCAGCACCATCGAGAGTTTGTGGAAAGCATTGAGCTAACAGGTTGTCATCAACATCCATAGGTAGCATGGCCCAAGAGTAGGTTTCCAAATGTGATTTGGGACAGGTGGTGCCATTGAATTTTGCAATGTCAGGTGTTTTGTACTTTCTAGGAAGCTTGGACATGGATTGACGAAGGGTGTCATAATCAATAGAGAGCGAGGCTCCCTTGCTTACATCGAGGGATGCAAGCTTCTTTTCTAACATGGCCATGGTGAGGGGTTCGTTCTTGCTTTCCCCTTTGCTTTCTTTCTTGGATGTGTAGCTCTCGTTGTCAGAGGAGGAAGATGATGAGCTAGACTCGTACTTCTTTTTCTTGCTTTTGCTTTAGCGGCGACCCTTGGCCTTTTTGGTGTATGATTCCTCTTCTTCGGAGGAAGAATCATTTTTGTTCTTCTTTTCTTTGTTGGCTAGTGCTGCCCTAAGCTCTTGGATTTCTTCCACGAGAGTGTGGATTTGGGTAGCATGCACTTCTAGGCGATCATTGGCTTCTTCCAGAAGTTTGTGGTTGTTTTCGGACAAAGTTTCGTCACCCGGAATTTCGTCGATGCCGGACATTGTGTTGGGAGTCTTGAGGTTGAGTAGATTCGGAAAACTGACAGAAGAGAAGCAGAGATGGCGTCAGGATCAAATCTAGCCCCAACGAGTCGAAAGCAGGCTTAAATGGTTCAGGCTCAAACACAGCAAACAGGGGCATTATCTCGCGCGAGACATGTAGTCACGCACGAGACAATCACACAGAAAGTTGATTTTTATTAGACCTAATTTTTGGTCAGAACGGAGAATCCGTTTTGAGGGGTTTCTAAGGCCTTTATCAGAACCTAATGACTAAGCAATTAATCCGATTTTTGTAAAACAAAGCCATGTAAGATTGTTTTGAAGGATTCATATTTTTTTCTTTTAAAGGGACTTCCGAAAGGGTCATTCCGAAGGGACTTTTTTCGAAGGGACTTTTTCCGAAGGGACTTGTGAGTACCCCAATCCAACTCGCGACCCAATAAAAGTGCCTTTTACTCAATAAAAGTGCGCTAGGGAGCGTTTTGGTAGATTTTCGGTTCATTCCGAGATTTCCGGGAACTTTTATAAGTTTTTCGCTGAGGAAGGACCTAGAAAGAATTATGCAGTTTGGAACTTTAAGAAATTACTCAAGGAAGGGTCCAGATTTCGCCACCTGGCAAGTTTCTAGAAGGAAGGCGGTTATCCCGGTTAAGTCGTGCGACACAATGAATTAATTCCAAATCAATATTAAATAAACCATTTCTCTCATTTTTTAAGGGAGGCCACACACAGTATTCTCTCTCTCACTAAACGCAGAGAGCTCGCTCTCTCTCTCTAGCCGTTGTCTTCTCCGACCCAAAAGCTCTCCCTCGCCGGCGACCTTCCTCACCAAGCTCTCCCTCGCCGGTGACTCACTTCCCTAATCCTATTCCTCACGAATCCTCCCTCTCTATCCATCACAACCGTGTCATCACCATCTCCCTCAATCGACCCAAACACCAATCCATCTTCCCCAAAACCCAGTTCACCGGAAACCTAACCCACCTTCTCTCTCTAATCGCCATCTTCACCAAACCGTTCCTCTACCTCCACCTCCAATCGCTCCAACAACCTTGCCCCTCTCTAAACCCAATCAACGACCCAAGTCGCCAATCGCCCTCTCCCTGTTTCCACCAAACCGTTCACCGTTGCCGTCCTCAACAACCGCGTCATCACCGTTTCCCTCTCTACCCAAACCGTCTGTAATTGTTTCTCCGTTCAAGACCCACAACCACTGCCAATTTCAGTCGAAGCCTTGAAGCTTTTGAGCTCGAACTCTCATCCTCTCCGAAGCTGATTTTGAAGCTCTCTATACCTAACTGGGTGTAGAGATCGTGGACACTACGAGGGTAATCCTTAAATCTCAATCTTCATCTCTCTGCAGCTTATGCTATTTCCCTGTTCTTCATATGAAATTTGTTAATCTGGGATTTGATTTACTCTGCCTTGGTGCATATTTGTGTTAATCATGTTTTGATTCATATGCTTTATCTGTATTATGGGTCGATTTCTCGGTTGTTCATGGATATTGCCGTGAGTGATATACATTCATCGTGCTAGGACCGATTGAATTGGGAATTGTTACAATCTCATGTTGTTCCAGTGATCTTGTGATCTGTTTACTTGGGCTTTGCTTGGTTTTAGTTTGTCTAAGCACCAAATAGAGATTGAATCAATTATATTCATTCTCTTTCATGTGTTTATTCATATGGTGATAACATTGTCTCGTTACAATCATAATTTTCAACCTCTGCAATCTCGTTGTTGTCGTTAATTCCATCTTAGTTAACCTCGTTGTTGCTATTGGTTTGTTTCCATTAAGTCCATCTTTGTTAACCTCGATGTTGATATTGGCTTGTTGCCATTAATTCCATCTTTGTTAACCTCGATGTTGATATTGGCTTGTTCCATTAATTAATCTCGTTGTTGTCGTTAATTTCATTCTGTTTACCTCGTTGTGGATATTGACTTGATCCTGTAATCAAAATCAGTTGTAAACCTCTGCATAGGGCATAGTATGTCCCGCGACACATCGGGCTAAGTGTATCCTGTGTCACGCGACATACTTAGCCAAATGCAGCAGGTCCCTTTTCAGTTGTAAGTCGTTTGCCTCGTTGTAATCGGGACGTGGCCCCCGAAAATAACTGGCTCACAAATTGTACTCCTCGTTGTTTATCAATAAAGCATTAAAATGCCTTTTTTATACATATTTTGTCTCACACACTTCGCACACACATTTGAATGTTTTGGATGTTGAACAATAGAAAGACTCGTCTACGGACGAGGCGTGTTGGGTGAACTCTCGGTTCTTCCCAACACGTAATCTGACCCCCGAACCCATTTTCTCTTTAAAAAAAAAAGGTTTTCAATGTTTCCTTAAAAACGGCGTGGCGACTCCCTTTATTTTATTTTTTTAGCGAGCGTTCATTCAGTGGCGACTCCGCTGGGGATATTGAAACTTGTTTTTCAAAAGTGGGTCAAACTTTCGTTCTGGTTCAACGTCCATTTCATTCATTTGTGTGTGCCTTGTTGTGTGACATTTTATGTGCTTAAATGCATTTTATGTGCTTTGTTGTCTTTATCCTCCTTGTATGCTTCTGTTATTCTCTGTGAGGCCTGGTTTTGAGTGCTATGCTTGGAGGCTGGGGGCTTGTTCTGCTCAGTTTGCTTGAGATCTGGAAATGTGGCTGTTGTTGTCACGCGACAGGATTGGCCACATCAGTCCTGTGTCACGCGACAACACTTGCCATTCTGCAGGGTTGATATTCTTAATTCAGGTTTTGATTGTGGGGCTGTCCCATGATTATATTCATGATCATTTGATTATTGTACCTCTGTGGGGTTGGATGTGTGTGTGTTGTTTTTCATTTCTCATCTTTTTTTCCCAAAATAAAAAATAAAAAATAAAAAAATAATAATAAAAAAATCATTTTTCGCAAAATAAAGGAATTTAGTCATCCGCACACTACTTCACGTAGATCTAGAACCCTCGGGTGCTATTGACGGCATCGCGGACGGTGATAATATTCGCCTACGCTTGAGCGCCTAATGTCAAACCTATCCCCCTAGCGCGTTATAGGTGGCGCCACACTTAAAGCTTACCCAACAGTTGGTTTTTGACACGCCATTTTTAAATACACTAAAATGACTTGTTTCAAAAATTTATAATAGGCTTTCGTACCTATCCCAAAACCTAGCACGTGTGGGCATGTTGCCAACGTAACATGGTTTCACGAAAGGACATGTCGTTCCCATGGCATGTTCTAACGAGAGATCATGTCGCTTTGTCAACGTGCACCGACGAGAGGTCATGCCGAATTTTTCCTTGAATTTTTTTAGGAATACCCATCATGCTGCCCAAATTTCTCTAAAAATTGGGATTGCTCGTCCGTCCCATAAATGCTTTGGTTTTATTTAGGTATTATTGCCTATTATTAATTTTGACCAATACATTTGGTGTATTTTCGAATGGTTTGTCCCTAGGGTTCCCCCGAGGTCTAGATTGCGTGAAATAAAGGGTTAGCCTTTCCCAACCGTTCCTAGGATTTAAAAGACATCATTTCTACTTGAACATAAATAAATTGTTGCATGAGTCCATCTCCTTTCCTATTCTTCCCTCTCCCATACCATCTCAAGGTCCTTTCCTCTACCACCTTATACACCCCTATCACCTATGCAGTCACGGCAAGTTGGGTGCGTACTCCGGTCCCCGGCACTCATTTGGTCCATATCCCCTAGGCGGAATCGGCTCAAGTGTCCAAGCGGTTGTTTATCTTATTCACCTGGTGCAGAGAATGTGTTGGATAGCCAGTCCGGAGGTTCAGTTGCTACGGGTCAGCCGGGTTCGAATGATTTGTCTATTGAAGAGTTGCGGGTTACCTTGAAGCCGCTCTTGCTCGTGAGCGTGAGGCCCAGATGCTTGCTCAAATGGCTAACACTGTCAACAATCCCAGGGGCTCTCTCATACAAGGTTGAAGAAGTCGATCAGTCTTCGTAGGATCTAGAATGTCCCTTTCGAACAAGAGTCTGTTGAGTCCAAGTTGGACCAGTTTTTTGCTTTGCAATAATAAAAATCTTTGGTTCTCTTCTTGCTAAACTCGAGACATCACTTGCACACCACATTACACTTGATTGAAATGGTTTTATCCTAGATGATAACTTGTACTGCTCAGTCACTAAGGCGTTGAAATGATTAATATTTAAATTAATCGGAGTGAGAAAATCAATTGATATCCTTCTCAAAATTGGGGCTTGCCAACTCCCCATCTTGCATCTTATATGCTCACACCTCTTTCATCATCCTCGTCGTTTCGTCGCTCAATGAATTTGCATGAATCTTCCTCGGTTAAGCTTAAGCAAGCAATGAAAACTTAATCTCATTTGGGTCATCCGGTAGGGATTGCGGTTGAAGCCTTTCACCCTAGGGAAGCCATTACCTCACCCTCACAAAACGATACCCTTTCATTTCAAGATCGGCATGTTTTGAAACCCTGTTTAGCCATCACCTTTGCTCCTTGCCGAGAGAAGTCCAAGCCATGCCAAGAAGTTAGCTTCGAGAATCGGTGGTGCACAAAATATTCAAGCCATGAAGGAAGGACAAAGATAATCCTCAACTCCTCAAAGAGGCCTTCCAAAGTTATCAAAAGAAGGATGTTAAATCCTCACAATCCAGCAAGAATCCTCAGGAGGCTTTCCAAAAGAAGGATGTTAAATTGTCACAATTCAGCAAAAGTCTTTGACTTCTCAAGAGGCTCTCCAATGTTCAAAAGGAGCCCGAATTCTCGAAAGTTCGCAAAAGTTCTCGATAGCTTGGATTTTCTCTCGTCAGCAATCCACCAACCATTCCCAAACCATCCTCTCGATTTTAGAGGATATTCCCATTACCCAAATAATCCCAAGCCATCCTCTCGATTTTAGAGGATATTCCCATTACCATTACCCTTGCCTTTGGCCAAAGTCAGAAAATTGACCTCTCATTCTTAGAGGCAATCAATCTTCCTCGCCGTAGATTTCCCAAACACATCCCTAAAAAGCCAACCTCTCATCTTTAGAGGTTCAGTCAGTAAAAGGCCCAGCCGACCTCTCATTTTAAGAGGTCATCCATTTCCCAAGTTACCCGATGGCCGATCGAAGCCCGAAAACCCAGCTACAGTTCCTACCGGATAGTAATTTCATTCTAATATCTTCGAGATCTAAATCAAATTAATGCTTCGTTGCTTGCTTAAATTAGAATCTAATCCATCTTGGTTCAAAATCATCAATCTAAGATTGTGCAAATTCAATCCATTCATTTGGCACTTCATGTGAGCATATTTCATTTCTCTTCCGCAAACACTTCCCGTGAATGTCTCACTGGGGCTTTGCAGCCGTGTCCTTCATTGGCACTCCAAGGAGACATGTTCCTCAATGCTTTGATTCTCAAAATCCTCAAAGGTCCTCAAAATCTCGAAATTTCACATTCCTTCTCTCTTCAATCGGGATAAGCCCGAACTACGGCAACCTGAGCTCCTCCTATGGAGGGAAACGTAGGCAACCATAATTGGTCCGGTCGAAATCACAAACAATCTCAGAAAATCCGGTCTCGTCAAGGACCGTTCCTATACACTTTCCACCCTTCGAAGTTTGATTCTTGATATCAGTTAGTTTCTTCTCGTGATTAATCATAATATTTGTTCATATCAGATTTGGTGGTTGAATAACCCGAACATCAATAAAGGGTTTTAAGCAGCTTTGTGATCATCACGAATAAGACAAGTTTTCGAGTGTCTCGACAAGTCTTCTTTTCTACATTCTAGGAATATAGAGCCAAACACTGTCATTCTGTCAGTAGGGGCTTTCATACACTTTTCCACACCTTGTTGTGCTTATACTCTCTCAAAAGAGTCGAACCTAAAGCGAGTGTGTCATACACAAAATCGGGATTCATTTCCCACTTTTCGAAAGATGTGCCCCTGCACGTATATATTTCCGAGTCTATGACTGATTGACTAAGGTCTGAAAAGATGGGTGCCTCCTTGGCCGCATAATGATTCTGCCTGTAATGGGACTGCATTGGATCTCTTCAAACTGGGGCTTTGCTATGCTGTCCCCTCAAGCTCTCCTTACCAGATTCCCTCCGGGTTTGCTTTGCATTATCAATTGGGGCTTCGCCATGGTCACCTCATCAAGATCTGGGGCTTTTCCTAGTCATCTCTTCAAAGCTAGAGCATTCTCTGCACTTTCTCTGCTGCTTGCTGCCTCAGGCGCGCGACACTCTTTGTCCTTATCAGCAACGAATTAATCTGCTACAGTCTGTACTCTCTGGGTACACCCCGACTTGCCTAGCTGCGCCATATCATCCATCCTTCATGGGAGAGGGTTCAACCCATACATCATCATATACACAATCATTCCATCATAAATCCATCATAGCATAATGGCTACATCCATATCCGCTTTTTCAAAGCCTTGCAAAAATCCTCACTCCATTTTTATCCCCAGTCGAGATGGACTCGTGCAATGAATTTAACAATGCTTAGAGCTAGTAATAACTAATTTCAATAAAATGCAAAGTGCCTAGTAGTGTTGTGTTTTCCCACCACAGGGTACAATAATCAAGCGATCATAATCTGATCATGGGGATTGCTCCTTAAATCACAACCTGGACAAAGATTTCAAATCCTGCAGGTGGCATATTCTGCCTATATCATCTTCATAGGTCTCGTCATCTTTTTATTCATCAACATCGTCTAAAAGAGCACTAGCTGCCTCAGTCTCCAAGCAATGCTCGTCAAGCTCATCACCCTCGTTGGCAAATCATCGTCAAAGGTCCGTCTTGCAATGGCAAATGTTCATCAAAGGTTCGTCTTGCAACGACAAATCCTCAGCAAGGTTCGTCTTGCAACGTCAAATCAGCATGGTCCGTCTTGCGACAGAAAATCATCAACAACGTCCGTCTTGCAATGGAAAATCAGCAATACCTGTCTTGCAACGTCAAATCATCAGCAGAGTCCGTCTTGCAACGGTAATGTCAATAGCAAAGTTCATGTTCTACCCGCAAGTGCTTCCAAAGCCAGCCAATCACTTCAAGTGATCTTCGTGTGCACAACCCTTGCAGGTAAGCACAGCACAGGTATGAAAGTATATCTCATTCTAATTGCAAATCATCTTGTCTTATGTTTGCTTTCTCGTAAAAGTCATTTCATTTCCTTGTAGTTCATCTTGCACTACTCTTGAGTTAATCTCGATCCTTTTTAAGGCTTGTTCCTATACCTTTTTAGGCTTGTTCCTATACCTTTTAGGCTTGTTCCTATGTCCTTTTAGGCTTGTTCCTATGTCTCATAAGGCTTGTTCCTATATCTCTTTAAGCATGTTCCTATACCTCGTTACGCTTGTTCCTATACCTCCTCAGGCTCGTTCCTACATTTTCGAACTACGATTTGGCTTGATTCCCTTTTAGGGATACGTAGGAATCCTTTCTCCAAAGGTCCAGCCATCCGATCTCGTCAGCCGCTCGTTAGGCTTGAGATCCTTCTTATCGACAACCTCACTTCTTCCATAAGTGATGTTGCCGAGGGGCTCTGTGAGTACCCCAATTCAACTCGCGACCCAATAAAAGTGCCTTTTACTCAATAAAAGTGCGCTAGGGAGCGCTTTGGTAGATTTTCGGTTCATTCCAAGATTTCCGGGAACTTTTATAAGTTTTTCGCTGAGGAAGGACCTAGAAAGAATTATGCAATTTGGACCTTTAAGAAATTACTCAAAGAAGGGTCTAGATTTCTCCACCTGTCAAGTTTCTAGAAGGAAGGCGGTTATCCCGGTTAAGTCGTGCGACACAATGAATTAATTCCAAATCAATATTAAATAAACCATTTCTCTCATTTTGTAAGGGAGGCCACACACAGTATTCTCTCTCTCACTAAACGCAGAGAGCTCGCTCTCTCTCTCTAGCCGTTGTCTTCTCCGACCCAAAAGCTCTCCCTCGCCGGCGACCTTCCTCACCAAGCTCTCCCTCGCCGGCGACTCACTTCCCTAATCCTATTCCTCACGAATCCTCCCTCTCTATCCATCACAACCGCGTCATCACCATCTCCCTCAATCAACCCAAACACCAATCCATCTTCCCCAAAACCCAGTTCACCGGAAACCTAACCCACCTTCTCTCTCTAATCGCCATCTTCACCAAACCGTTCCTCTACCTCCACCTCCAATCGCTCCAACAACCTTGCCCCTCTCTAAACCCAATCAACGACCCAAGTTGCCAATCGCCCTCTCCCTGTTTCCACCAAACCGTTCACCGTTGCCGTCCTCAACAACCGCATCATCACCGTTTCCCTCTCTACCCAAACCGTCTGTAATTGTTTCTCCGTTCAAGACCCACAACCGCTGCCAATTTCAGTCGAAGCCTTGAAGCTTCTGAGCTCGAACTCTCATCCTCTCCGAAGCTGATTTTGAAGCTCTCTACACCTAACTGGGTGTAGAGATCGTGGACACTACGAGGGTAATCCTTAAATCTCAATCTTCATCTCTCTGCAGCTTATGCTATTTCCCTGTTCTTCATATGAAATTTGTTAATCTGGGATTTGATTTACTCTGCCTTGGTGCATATTTGTGTTAATCCTGTTTCGATTCATATGCTTTATCTGTATTATGGGTCGATTTCTCAGTTGTTCATGGATATTGCCGTGACTGATATCTGTTCATCAGGCTAGGACCGATTGAATTGGCAGTGTTACAATCTCATGTTGTTCCAGTGATCTTGTGATCTGTTTACTTGGGCTTTGCTTGGTTTTAGTTTGTCTAAGCACCAAATAGAGATTGAATCAATTATATTCATTCTCTTTCATGTGTTTATTCATATGGTGATAACATTGTCTCGTTACAATCATAATTTTCAACCTCTGCAATCTCGTTGTTGTCGTTAATTCCATCTTAGTTAACCTCGTTGTTGCTATTGGTTTGTTTCCATTAAGTCCATCTTTGTTAACCTCGATGTTGATATTGGCTTGTTGCCATTAATTCCATCTTTGTTAACCTCGATGTTGATATTGGCTTGTTCCATTAATTAATCTCATTGTTGTCGTTAATTTCATTCTGTTTACCTCGTTGTGGATATTGGCTTGATCCTGTAATCAAAATCAGTTGTAAACCTCTGCATAGGGCATAGTATGTCCCGCGACACATCGGGCCAAGTGTATCCTGTGTCACGCGACATACTTAGCCAAATGCAGCAGGTCCCTTTTCAGTCGTAAGTCATTTGCCTCGTTGTAATCGGGACGTGGCCCCCCAAAATAAGTGGCTCACAAATTGTACTCCTCGTTGTTTATCAATAAAGCATTAAAATGCCTTTTTTATACATATTTTGTCTCACACACTTCGCACACACATTTGAATGTTTTGGATGTTGAACAATAGAAAGACTCGTCTACGGACGAGGCGTGTTGGGTGAACTCTCGGTTCTTCCCAACACGTAATCTGACCCCCGAACCCATTTTCTCTTTAATAAAAAGGTTTTCAATGTTTCCTTAAAAATGGCGTGGCGACTCCCTTTATTTTATTTTTTCGGCGAGCGTTCATTCAGGACTATTTCGAGTTCTTCTTTATTGTCAATTTTACATGGCTTTATTTTGGTCAAAAAACAAGAAAAGATCACCGAGTCAAAATGACCGGTCACGGAGTGATCCTAGAAAGACAATCTACATGAAAATGTGGCGATGCAGGGCTGGAAGGCTAGGCTCCCCGCGATATGACAATCTAGATGGATTGAATACGCGGAGTGGGATGATCCAACTTCGGAGAGACCGGAGACTAGGTGGTTACCGTCATCCGTCCTTAGTGTGGGTCCCGGGTTTATAGAGGGTATGCAGTGCAATGACAGATAGAGCATGAGTGCGCGTGTGTGATAGTCAATCTAGGTGATAGATAAAATTAGAGATTTTTTTTTTGAAAAATAAAAGAAAAACAAATAGTGGCCGCACCAAATGGTTGCCTATATTTCTCCCAAATTAGGAAGACTCAGGCCATCGTAGTTCCAAATAATGAGAGAGAGAGAGAGAGTTGAATAAATTAATTACAGCTCCCGAATTCCCAATGAACTGGGCTTTAATAAAATAAAACCTAATCTCACGCAGTTTATAAATAACAATCAATTATTTAAACTAAAATACGGATTCAAGATCAACATCTTAAGGGAGGCCTTAAGATGAGGGAACTCTGCAGATAATGAATTCTGGGATCCCCCTTGCGTGTTTGACTCTCGTCTTGGACTTTGAGACGAACAAGAAAAACCAGAAGACCACAGATTGCCGAAGGAATATCTCGCACAGGATAAGATATCTCGTGCGAGATATGCCTGATGTGGAGCAAAAAAACAATTTTTTTTTTTGAAAACCTCTCTTTTATTTTTGACGCAAGTTTAAGCCTCTCTATATTAATTGTCCCCAGCAGAGTCGCCACTATAGCGATGCGTAAATTTTAAAACATTTTTTGAGTCGCCACCTATATTATTCGTTTGGAAACATAGAAAAACCATTTTGAAAGAGATATTGGGTTCGGGGCTTAGTTTATGGAATGGAAAGGTCAAGTAGCACCCATTCCACCCAATCCGGAGATCGCTCTTGCTAAAGAAAAGAGAGGTTTTCAAAATAAGAAGAAGGTTTCAAAATTAAATAAAATAAAGATCCATTTAACGGGGTTAAACGGAATATAGGAACGATTGCTTCGAGACCATCCCCATGATTTGGGGAGGCTCTAGGCCAATCCTAGATTCGATGTATTTATATCACTCTAACAATCAATTAGAAAGGAAAGAAAGGTTACCTTGCGTGAGGTGATTCGGGCAGACTTTCGACTCAAGTTTAGAGTCTAACCTTGACACGGACAGAGCTTCGACTTAATCCTTGATTCGGGCTTCGATGTTTGTTTATCAACAAGGTTGACAAACAAACTTTAGGTGATTTTTGGGGGTGATTTACAGGAATCTTTCAAGGAAAGAAACTAGTAAATGTGAGGTTTTTTGACTTGGGATTTCAAAATTGTGGACCTCTGAAATACTGAAAGTCTTCAGGTATTTATAGGTGTTGGAGAGGTGTTGAAGATGAGATCAAACACCTTGGAAAGGTTCCAGAATCCAAAATTCGTTGGCTGGCCGGATGGATGAAGTTTTATCCCGAAAGAGGTTGAAATTGACGAGGAAACTGCTATCTGCATTCTGCAGAACTCCTTTATCTCGCGCGAGACATGCTATTCCGCGCGAGATAATCCAGTCTGTGGACAATTCTGCCCTTCCCTCGTTATCTCATATGCGGTTTAGTCCCAAACTAACGGTGGTTAGCCAAAACATAACGAAACATGACGAAATAGTGGATTTCTACTTCTTGACTCAAAGTGAGACTTAGAGCGGTATAAATGTGATCCGATGGGTTCATGATGGGGTATCTACAAATCTCCTCTATTTGGGTGTAGCCTTAGGCTACAAGCCTAGCTTTATTTCTAGTTATTTGCTCATTTTCATCTGTCTTGTTCTTAAAAATCCATTTGGTCCCTATTACATTTCCCCCTTTAGGTCTAGGAACCAAGACCCACACATCATTTTTCTCGAATTGGTTTAATTCCTCTTGCATAAAAATTATCCAATTATCATCTTTCATTGCCTCTATGACATTCTTAGGTTCAATATGTGACACAAAACAGCAAGTACTTACCTTGCTTACCTGTGAGTTTGTACAAACCAATCCAGCCAATTCACGGTAGTCAACTCTTGGTTTATCCCTTGTGTTTACCTTCTCATTTACATTGCCAACCACTTGGGTGATTGGATGATTCTTTTGAACCCTTTTAGGTATGTCTCTGGTTCGGTCCAAATTCTCCTCTTCACAGTCTGAACTTTCTTATTCTGAAACAGGCCCATTTTGTCCTGATGTAGGTGGTGATGTGATCACACCAGCACCTGCATCATCTTTCTGCAGCCCAGTTTGCTGCATTTGTTTAGTTGGATTTTGGGAGTCCTCCATTGTTTCCACGCAACCTGAGACATCATCTTCAAGAGTTTTTAGATTTAAATCAGCAAAATCATCAAAATTAACATTAATGGACTCCATCACAGTTTTAGTTCTAAGGTTGTAAACCCTATAAGCACGACTATTTGTGGAATATCCTAGGAAAACAGTCTTGTCACTCTTAGAATCAAATTTAGATAGATAATCTCTATCATTTAGAACATAGCATATGCATCCAAACACATGAAAGTATTTGAGAGTAGGTTTTCAACTAAGGAGTATTTCATAAGGAGTCATAGTTGACCCAACCCTTAAGTATACTCTATTTCCTGTGTGACAAGCAGTGTTAAGAGCTTCAGCCCAAAATCGTTTAGAAATGTTTTTAGAACTAAGCATGACACGAGCCATCTCTTGCAAAGTACGATTCTTTCTTTCAGCCACCCCATTCTGTTGAGGAGTTTTAGGGGCTGAAAAATCATGGGTTATTCCTTTGGAGTCACAAAATTCTGAGAACAAAGTGTTCTCATATTCAGCTCCATGATCGGATCAAATTTTAATCACTTTCTTACCATGCAAATTTTTTACCTTTTATACCATACTTTAAACACTTCAAGAGCTTCATATTTTTCTTTCAAATATAGCACCCAAGTGTATCTAGAGAAATCATCTACACAAACAAATGAGTATTTCTTTTTACCTAAGCTCTCAACCTCAATAGGTCCCATAAGGTCAATATGGATTAATTCCAAAATTCAGAAGTTGAACTTTTATCAACCTTTTGATGAGAGGCTTTGGTTTGCTTGCCCTTTTGACAAGGACCACATACACTTGCTTGTTTAAAATCAAGTTTGGGCAAGTGTTTAAAAGCATTAAATCTCACTAAACCTTCATTTTCCTAAAACTAGCATGACCTAACTTTTGATGCCAAATTTCAAGATCATTAGTTTTGGAGCTAAGGCTGAACAAGTTGTCACCAAATTTGTAACAATTATCTTGAGACCTTACTCCGGTGAATAAGCATTGATTAGTGTTATCAAATACTTTGCATTCATGTTTGTCAAAATTTACATGTAAATTGTCATCACATAGTTGGCTTATACTAATGAGATTAGCTTTCAAGCCTTCCACATGATAGACATTTTTCAATTTAGGCATATGATTAACACATAAAGTTCCCTTACCAACAATCTTACCTTGGGCTCCTCCCCCATAATTCACATTTCCACCTTTGATTGTGGTGTAATCAGTTAGAATTTCTGCATTACTGTAAGTACCCGAATCTGGCTCATGCCTTCCGGTTAAGTTTTCCGGCAATTCCCCGGACTTTCCTAAAGTTCAGGGGCAATTTGGAAACTTTTCCGAACCTTCCGAAGGGCGAAGGACTTACTAGGAATTAAAATCCCACGTATTCCTTCGGTGAAAATGCCCTTCTAGAAGGCCACCTTGCATGGTTCTAGAAATGAGCTGAGTCATTTCAGGATAAAACCGTGCGGCCTCATTTGCATGGGCCTACAGCCGCACGGCTTCATTAGCTGTTGCCAGACTGCCTATAAATAGAGACCTCCTCTATTCATTTTAAGGGGGGAATTTTCAGTAACCTTACTTTGCCAAAATCATACCACGAAATTCCAGTAAGCTGAGAGTGTAAAAAACCACCTCCCTCCTCACCAAAACCTCCAAAAGTTGGTCCCTTCCTTAGGAAAACTTCAAGGAGAAAGAGGACACCACCATTGGTAACCTCTCATCCCTTTTACCTTGCATTATACTTGTATATATGTGATATACTTGCTCATTTCTTTACATATTGCTATATATTTGCTTGGGACTTGATATATTGTCATTAAAGATTGTGAGGTTGAAGTGAGGCAAGCTATGATGATGAAAGTCTCTCCGGAACCTTTCATCACTCACGGTGATCATAATGTGTTTGTGATGGCTCTTACTGTTCCTGAGGATCAGTCCCAACCCCCTGTTTGGGAGAATGTGGGAAGAAGAGTGAACGAGCCAGAAGATTTTTATGATGAAGAAAGCTGTCTTTCAGATGCCGAAAGTGCAAATGGACCTATTGCCCCAGGGGTACAAATGGATACAGTCCGGTTCGGAAAGGAGATTACGCCAGATCAGTCAGACATCCCTCATGGGGATAGTGTCAACAAAGGCAATGATGGTTCACATGATGCACAGCCAAATGAGAACGCTGACAAGACTGCTACTCCCCAGGGCAAGAGCAGGAAAGAGTGAAACCCCAGTCCAACCCGCGTCAAACACTTCGAGTCAGTAAGTAGTGTAGGGTCCAGAGTCAGTAGGGTCAAGAGTCAGTCGAGTCAGGAATCTTTGAATTCCAGTCCTCCGAGTCATCCGAAGGCCTCACGCCTCACGCTTGAGGATTATGAATATGTAACCAATGTCATCTTTCCTCTTGCTTTGAATGAAATGACAGATCTTTCTGAGTATCCCCTTATTAACAACTTAACAAATGATAAATTAACTCAAAACTTAACAACAATTAATAATGAATCATTTGAACAAGATGCAAACACACTAAACGAACAATACATTAAAGAAATCTTTAAGCAGGTTACAGACAAAGAGGAAAACCGAGCTCAAGCTGCCGAGGAGGTTTTGACAAGTGTGAACTTGGGTACTGTCGAGGAACCTAAAGAGACACAGATTGGAAACTTCTTCCAGGGGGTTGAATGGGAGAGATTGGTCAATCTGCTCAGAGAATACATGGACGTCTTTGCATGGTCATACAAGGATATGCTGGGGCTAGACAGTTCGATAGTGGAACACAGAATCCCTCTAGCACCAGATGCTAAGCCAGTAAAACAGAAGCTGAGAAAGATCAAGCCAGAGTGGTCTCTACAGGTCAAAGAAGAGATTGAGAAGCTACTGCGGGTAGGATTCATCAGAGTCATCGAATATCCGACATGGTTATCCAACATTGTGACTGTAACCAAGGCCAATGGGAAGGTGCGCTGCTGTGTAGATTTCCGGGATCTGAACAAAGCCAGCCCCAAGGACGATTATCCCTTGCCAAACATAGACATTCTGGTGGATGCCACTGCCAACTATGAAGTCAAATCCTTCGTTGATGGCTTTGTTGGATACAACCAGATCAAGATGGCCGAAGAGGACCAAGAAAAGATGGCCTTCACCACACCGTGGGGAACGTACTGCTATACAGTGATGCCATTTGGGCTTAAGAATGCCGGGGCTACTTATCAGAGGGCAGCGACCGCGCTCTTTCATGACATGATCCACAAGGAGATTGAGGTCTACGTCGACGACATGATAATCTACTCCAAAGGGGAGGATGGGCAGCACTTTGTTGACCTGCAAAAATTCTTTGAGAGGCTGAGACAACATTCCATGAGACTAAACCCTGCCAAATGCACCTTCGGAGTGACAAGGGGAAAAGTGCTTGGGTATATGGTCACGGAGCGAGGTATCGAAGTCGACCCCTGAAAGATCAAGGCCATTATAGACATGAGGCCACCTCGAACCCAGACAGAAGTCAAAAGCTTTATGGGCAAATTGCAGTATATCAGCCATTTTGTCAACCAGTTGACTACCATGTGCGAGCCCATCTTCAAGCTCATGAGGAAGAATGTAGACACAGAATGGACCGAGGAATGCCAGGATGCCTTTGACCAAATCAAGGCGTACTTAGTACATCCTCCGGTGCTATGCCCCCCACATAGACAGAAACCTCTTCTGCTCTATCTCACAATCACTGATACGGCAGTTGGGGCTATGCTTGCTCAGGAGAAGAAAGACTCTCGGGTAGAGAATGCCATTCACTTTGTCAGCCGGAAGCTGCAGGGAAGTGAGCTCAATTACTCAGCATGTGAAAAGACTTGTGCGGGGCGGTGCAGGTAGTCGGTAAGCTGAAGCACTACATGCAAGCCCACCCTGTGAACTTGGTCTCGAAAATGGACCCCATCAAGTACATCTTTGACAAGCCTTCCCTCTCAATGCGTCTAGCAAAGTGGTCCTTCTTCTTGGCTGAGTATGACATCAACTACGTGACAAGAAAGGCTATCAAAGGTCAAGCATTGTCAGACCATCTGGCAGACTTCCCTAGTAATGAGGATCGTGGGCCTGAACCCCAATTCCCAGACAAAGGGATCTTCGTAGTTGAGCCTGAGAACCGATGGCAGCTATTCTTTGACGGAGCTGCTAACAAAAGAGGAAATGGCGTAGGGATGCTACTGGTCGATCCGAAAGATGAGCACACGCCCATAGCCCTCAAGTTGAACTTCCCTGCCACGAACAATGTCACCGAGTACGAAGCTTGCATTGCTGGTTTAGAGGCTGCTTTAGAAAGAAATGTCAAGGAGCTCGAAGTTTATGGAGACTCAGCCCTGATCATCAACCAGATCTCGAACAAGTGGAAGACTGTGGACCCTAATCTTCAGAGGTATCATGCCTACATGGAGGAGTTGACTGAGCAGTTCAGAGAAGTGACCTTCCATTACCTGCCAAGGGAAAAGAATAGATTCGCAGATGCCCTAGCTACTCTAGCCTCACTGGTAGAGTTCGCCGAGGGAAAAGCTATAAAACCTTTCAGAGTGGGTAGAAGAGAAGCCCCGGCTTTCTGTTGTGAAATAGACTTGGGACCCAAGCCTGTCAAGGAACCATGGTACAGTCAGATTTACCAGTTCCTCAAGGGTGGAGAGTCCGCTTTCAGAGACGAAGAAGGTAGACCGAAAGAAGGCATTAAAGCCAAGAGCTTGCAAGCCCTGAAACGGCTGGCCTCCCATTATGTCATTTTAGGGGGCGACCTATACAAGAAACGGTACCAGGGACCACTCCTTCTGTGTGTCACCCAAGAAAGGGCCAGAGAGTTGATGACCGAAGTCCACAATGGTCCCTGCGGTCCTCATATGAATGCCAGAGCATTGATGCAAGTGATCCTCAGAATGGGTTACTACTGGATTTCCATGGAAACTGACTGTGTCCAGCATATCCGAGCGTGTGACAAATGCCAACGGTTTGCCAACCTCAACCATCTCCTGCCTCATGACCTGTACTGCATGACGACTCCTTGGCCGTTTGCAACTTGGGGTATTGACGTGACAGGGAAGATAGCCCCGGCGGAAGCAATGTGCATGAATTCGTGTTAGTCGCAGTCGACTACTTCACCTAGTAGGTAGAGGCCAAGTCCTACAAGGTCCTCACTTCCAGAAAAGTGGCCCAATTCATCAAAGAAAACATTATGTGCAGATATGGGGTGCCCAACGAGGTCATTTCAGATAACGGGTCACACTTTGAAGGGGACTGTGATAGATTGCTGTCAGAATTCAGAATCACTCGCCACAAGTCGTCCCCATACAGACCTCAGACTAACGGAGCCGTGGAAGCTGCCAATAAGACGCTCGAGCGGATCATTTGAAAAATGGCCACCCGTGGTCGTGACTGGCCTGAAAAGCTGCATCTGGCACTCTGGGGCTATAGAACGTATGTCAGAACAGCTACGAGAGAAACTTCCTTTGCCCTAACCTACGGGATGGAAGCAGTGTTGCCCGTGGAGTTGGAAATCCCATCACTAAGGGTCCTCCTGGAAAACAGTGTCAACGAAGTAGAATGGTTGCGTAGCCGGCACAATGAATTGGCCTTGCTCGACGAAAGAAGGCTAAAAGCCATGGAGCACACCCGAGCCTACCAGAGGCGAATGGCCAGGGCATTCGACAAGAAAGTCAAGGCCAGGGACATCAAAGAGGGTGACTTAGTGTTGAAAGTGAAGCCCCCTACCAGAGACAACCCCCTGGGAAAGTGGGAACCCGTTTGGATCGGCTCGTATGTGGTGCAGAAGATACTATCGGGAGGAGCCATGAAGCTTGCAGACCTGGACGGCAATCCCTTTGTCCACCCAATCAACGGCGATAAGCTCCGAAGATACTATGTCTGAAAATATAAAAAAAATAAATAAATAAATAAATAAAAGAAAAAAAAAGAAGAGAAAACAAAAAGAAAAAAATCTTAGTGCAAAAAGAGTAATGCCCGGCTAGACTGAAAAACCCAAAAAGGGCGGTCTAGGCAAAAAACAGGGTTGCACATAAAAAAAAAAGAAAAATCCTAGTGCAAAAAGAGTAATGCCCAGCTAGGCTGAAAACCCAAAAAGGGCAGTCTAGGCAAAAGACAGGGTTGCATATAAAAAAAAAAAGAAAAAAAAGAGTCCAATAGAACAAAAATCCCGATAGTTCACCAGAATGAACTACGAAGACCTGAGCCCCTTAGTCTTTCTTGTAAAAGGGGAACGTAGGCAACCAGCAATGGTTCGGTCTAAACAATAAATATGACAATAAAAGTTTCGATGAAATGTGTCTTATAAATTCTAAGATAATATCTCTTGTTCACTACAAGTTAAGAACTTCTTGATGAGTTCAAGCACGATCTACTCTTGACTCTGCTAACCTGCTACAAAGATCTAAAATACAATAAAATGCCTAATAAACTATTGTGTTTGCAAATGGCAATAAGGGAATCCTAAGAAAAGACCTATCAGCTGTCATTCACTGAGTCTTCTTTGTTCTTCTTCCCTTTACCTCGACCCCGTCGAGTGTTCTTCCTCTTCTTTTCTAAGATGTCGGTCTCCCTCATCCCAACCTCAGGTATCCTCACTGGAGCCTCCATCAGACCCGTGTCAATAAGTGCCCTCTCAACCCGGGCACGAGTCCGTACTTCCTCCCTCTGAGCCTCAGTCAAGGGAGCGACTTCAGAAAGCCTCTCGTATCGAGCCTCCATGTCTCTGATAAGGTCACCTGACTGATTGTGGCGACTCGCCTTGGCTTCAGTCTCCCTCAGAGTCCTGCTCGAGTCGCAGTCAGCCCCCAATAAAGCCTGACGTCTCTCTCCCAAAACGACCTGAGTCGCTCCCATCTCCCTCTCATACCAGTCCAAGTAGGATGTGGTCAAGATGGTACTCTTCCTGCTCTTGAGAATGGCCCTGGGTGGGAAAGCAATATATGTCCAAGCCCTCGAGAAGAATGGGAAGCTGGCTGGATCCCTCATGTCTAAAGGCACTACCTCCATGGTACGGATGTCCTCCCAATCGCCCAACGGCTCCTGTAAGGCCCCGAACTGCCTGGATACCAAGCAGGGTATATAGAAGGATGACCAAGAAAACCCCGGGACCCTCACCACATAGGACTCCTGAAATGTCCTCCGGGTCTGCAACCTCCAGTGAGGTACCCACCAGTGAATATCTGAAGTGGATAACCTAGCCATCAACAGCTCCCAGTCACCCTGGTCCTGCTGCCTAGGTGCGCCCCTCCGAGAAATCACCCAAGGGCACTGAGTCGGCAAAGCCCCTGGCAAAGCCCCGAGCCTCTCCTGCAGCCATAAAGTCAACACAGGCGGGCTCCCAGATCTCATGAAATGGTCTCCCCTAGCCATCCTATCAATACCATGCAGGGTCTCACCCAAAACCAATGGGACAATGTCCTTCCCAGCCCTACAATCCCTGACCATGTCCAAGAGGCCACCATGAAAAATCTCAACAGACTCGGCCGTGAACAGAGACGAGAACACACAGAGGATAAAGGCATCCATAGCCACAGTGGTCGTCGACGTATCCGGAAACCCAAACCTGCTTGGGATATCAGAAAGGTCAACCCGATCAGGGGCTACCATCATCCCCTCAGCCTCTCCCAGAGAGATTTGCAAAAAAGATGCCAACTTTACTGCTACCGGCACGTCTTCAATCAGGGGAATCGATATGTCCTCAATTTCCGGACCCCCAATCAATGCTCGGAAGTCTCCATAGGTTGGGACAATCTCGTTGTAAGAAAAGCAGTAAACATGTCTCCGGATGTCCCAAAACCTCGCAGCGGCCCTCAAACGGTCCCAATCGGGCGGGAGATCCTTCAAATGCCATAAAGACTTGATCTTGAAAGTGGTATCAAAGAGCCTTTTTTTGGATTGGAAGTTATGCCTCATCCAAGATTGAAGATCGGATAGAAAACGGTCTCTTTTCCCCTTTTGCAATCTAACGGGTTTCTCCATTGCAAGGTGATCAAAGTTGATGTCTTTTGGTCAGAAATATGCTCTGGGATCAATTGGGACAAGTCTAGGGTGAAAATGAAATGAAAGGGCCAAGCCTTGGTTTTATTTTGAAAAAACCAGTTCAGACAGAACTGTTAGCCGCACGGCTTCATTTTCCCCAGGTCCTGGCCGGACGGCCTCATTCGCCATCTGCAGAAAAAATCTGCAGCAACCGAAGTGACTGCCCAAGTGGAGTTCTCACCCCGCTTTCTCAACAAAACCTGTACAAAAACATGTACAAACACCAACCATGCAGTTATATGTCATCACAAGTCATTCTTGCCCATTTTCAGCCCCAATTCCAAGCAAAAAATTGCCCCGAGGCTCAAGTAATATGCAAATTCATAAAGCATAAAATAGAAAATCAAATAAAACGGTAATACATTGTTTTCGCCCCATCGGCGCCCAAATAAAACGAAAAACAAATAAAATGTGCACAAAAAAGTGTTCATTGTTTGTTTCCTTCCTCCTAGGTCAATCCTAAGAAATCCTAAACTTCCACATTCCTTGTCTCCATCCCGAGCCCCTTAGGACGGAGGTCAAATACAACCAGAGCCCTGAACTCCTCAGCCGTGATGTGGTCCCTCCAAGTCACAGGCCTCCCAGTGAACTGCAGGCCAGTAATAGCAGTGAAATCAGCAGGCGTCACCGTGATCTCCCCCCAGCTAAGGTGAAAGCTGTGGGTGGTGTCCCACCAGAACTCTGAGAGGGCCTAAACCAGCCCTTACTCTTGGAGGTCACCTGGATACCTCTGCCAATGGCGTCAATGAACAAATCCAGACTAGTAGCCATCACAAGCTGCTTAGGGTTCACCCCATCCTTCTCAAAATTGGGCATCCTCTCCCATAGCTTCACTGCGACCTTAGAAGGTCCCCTAGACTTGTTCTCCTGTAGGAAAACACAACAAAAACGTGTCAGTCCTTCATCTCATCTCAAAAGCATGCATGCATTCAAAAGTGCGCATATTTTCAAAGAAAAGCATTCATAAAAGATTTCTAGCGTCTTTTTCTTAGAAAACGTGTCTTTCATCACTTGAAACACGCCATGTCAAGCATATTGCTTTCAAAGACACAGAATTTCAATTTTCAACATTCTTTCCACATAAGCAATAATTTTTCAAAAAATGGCATGCATGAATCCTTTTCATCGTCCAAAATTCTATTTTCTCATCCATGATCAGAAATTGACCTAGTTCTAGCACATGCAAAGACTCCGTCACATTTTAGACATTATTTTTCTTACTTTATTTTCGAAAAACAAAATGGGTCATTCTCATTATTTTTCAAATAAATTGCACATGCATGTTCATTTATCCCCTTAGCCTCATAGGTTAATCATCAAATTCCAAAATCATCAATAAAAATCATAGGAAAATTTGAGAAGTTCCTAAAAATTGGGTCAAACCCTAAGTCAATCAAAATTCAGTCAAAATTGACGAAATCAAGCAAATCAAGAATGCTTACCCCAACTGATTGAGGTTTCGTTGATTTGTGTTCTCCCCTATCGGGATAAAGCTCCGATGGAGGCGTAATGAAGTTATACTTCCTCTCCGTGCGAACGAGCTCCCTCCTCCTCCTAGCGGCTTCGGATATATTCCTACGTGCTTGCCTAGGCATCGGGTTCCCTTCCGGATCCATCTAAATCAATAGAGGCAAGGGAATAGAAGGATTTTGACAATTCTTTCTCTCCTTTCTCTCTCTTCCTCGGCAAGCGGATGGGAAGCAATGGTGCCCAATGCCCGTCCAAATCCAGTTTTAAATAATCTGGTGAAATTAAACTTCTAGCCGGACGGCCTCTTTTGCTCTCATCCCATGCCGGGCGACCTCTTTTGCTCTGAGCAAAAATTACATCTCTGCCCCTGGACTTTCCACTTGGGCATATAACTCCTGTTAGTTTTTAATTAGAGTAACGGTGTTTCTCAAAGGATATCTGTTATCTCCAAGAAGAATAGACTTTCCTCCCGAGTCGCCTCCGTTACTTCCGTTATAACGGAATAACGCTAGGTAACAACCTCCGAATTTTCAGAATCAAACCTTAGCTACCTCTATCTCATAGATTGAGAAGTACGCTCAAGTTCTCCCAACTTTAGCTACCTCTATCTCACAGATTGAAAAGTACGCTCAAGTTCTCCCAACTTTAGCTACCTCTATCTCACAGATTGAGATGTACGCTCAAGTTCTCCCAACTTTAGCTACCTCTATCTCACAGATTGAGAAGTACGCTCAAGTTTTCCAAACTTTAGCTACCTCTATCACAGATTGAGAAGTACGCTCAAGTTTTCCAAACTTTAGCTACCTCTATCTCACAGATTGAGAAGTACGCTCAAGTTTTTCAAACTTTAGCTACCTCTATCACAGATTGAGAAGTACGCTCAAGTTCTCCAAACTTTAGCTACCTCTATCTCACAGATTGAGAAGTACGCTCAAGTTTTCCAAACTTTAGCTACCTCTATCTCACATATTGAGAAGTACGCTCAAATTTTCCAAACATTAGCTACCTCTATCTCACAGATTGAGACGTACGCTCAAGTTCTCCAAACTTTAGCTACCTCTATCTCACAGATTGAGAAGTACGCTCAAGTTCTCCCAACTTTAGCTACCTCTATCACAGATTGAGAAGTACGCTCAAGTTCTCCAAACTTTAGCTACCTCTATCTCACAGATTGAGAAGTACGCTCAAGTTTTCCAAACTTTAGCTACCTCTATCACAGATTGAGAAGTACGCTCAAGTTCTTCAAACTTTAGCTACCTCTATCTCCTCGATAGTGACGTAAGCTCTAGTTTCCTCAGGTGACAACCTCCATTAATTGTCAATCAGGTGACAACCTCCATTAATTGTCAATCAGGTGACAACATCCATTAATTGTCAATCAGGTGACAACCTCCATTAATTGTCAAATAAGGTGACTCCTCCATTAATCGTCAAAATCTCAAGGATCCTAGACACTGTTCCTAACTATCTAGTGAGACTTGAACTACGACCAAGGCTTGATTCCTCTGGGATACGTAGATAGCCTTTCATAAAAGGTCCAGCCATCCGACCGCAGTGGTCACCCTCTTCCTTCATCACTCCTCATTGGTGAGGTAGCCTTTCATAAATGTCCAGCCATTCGACCACATTGGTCACCCTTTTCATGCATCACTCCTCAGTAGGAGGCAGCCTTTCATAAAGGTCCAGCCATTCGACCACATTGGTCACCCTTTTCATGCATCACTCCTCAGTGGTGAGGCAGCCTTTCATAAAGGTCCAGCCATTCGACCACATTGGTCACCCTTTTCATGCATCACTCCTCAGTGGTGAGGCAGCCTTTCATAAAGGTCCAGCCATTCGACCACATTGGTCACCCTTTTCATGCATCACTCCTCATTGGTAAGGTAGCCTTTCATAAAGGTCCAGCCATCCGACCACAATGGTCACCCTTTTCCTTCATCACTCCTCAGTGGTGAAGTAGCCCCTCATCGAGGTCTAGATATCCGACCACATCGGTCACTTCTAGCATATCCCCAGTGGGATCAGTCACTTGACCTCCTAGGTCACTTTCCCTTCTATTTCCCCAGCAAGAGACCAGTTTCTCTTCGTCATTCCCCAGCGGATCTTATTCCGAACTACGACTTGGCTTGATTCCTCCGGGATACGTAGGTAGCCTACTTTATGTTCAGCCAATTCATCACATATGACACCCCTTTCCTCAGTGGATATATTCCGAACTACGATCTGGCTTGATTCCTATTCAGGATACGTAGGTAGCCTTCCAAAGGTTCAGCCACTCGACCACCTTGGTCACCCAATTCGTCTCGGCATTCGCCAGATCAGATCTTTTTCTATCGACAACCCCACTCGCCCTACAAGTGACGTTGCCGAGGGGCTTCTGTAAGTACCCAAATCTGGCTCATGCCTTCCGGTTAAGTTTTCCGGTAATTCCCCGGACTTTCCTAAAGTTCAGGGGCAATTTGGGAACTTTTTCGAACCTTCCGAGGGGCGAAGGACTTATTAGGAATTAAAATCCCACGTATTCCTTTGGTGAAAATGTCCTTCTAGAAGGCCACCTTGCATGGTTCTAAAAATGAGCTGAGTCATTTCAGGATAAAACCGTGCGGCCTCATTTGCATGGGCCTACAGCCGCACGGCTTCATTAGCTGTTGCTATACTGCCTATAAATAGAGACCTCCTCTATTCATTTTAAGGGGGGATTTTTTAGTAACCTTACTTTGCCAAAATCATACCACGAAATTCTAGTAAGCTGAGAGTGTAAAAAACCACCTCCCTCCTCACCAAAACCTCCAAAAGTTGGTCCCTTCCTTAGGCAAACTTCAAGGAGAAAGAGGACACCATCATAGGTAACCTCTCATCCCTTTTACCTTGCATTATACTTGTATATATGTGATATACTTGCTCATTGCTTTACATATTGCTATATATTTGCTTGGGACTTGATATATTGTCATTAAAGATCATATCTTCAGACATATAATTCATATTACCCCCTTTCCCCTATCACATAGGATCCATGGAGGATCCAACCCAAGGATGAACAAATAAGACCTCAAAAAAGGCTTTTTCTAGGGTTGATCTCTCACATGATGATGTGAAAAGTAGCATCCTTTGCTCCTAAAATGCCATCTTTACATATAAAGTAGCATCCTTTGCTCCTAAAATATCATTTTTACATAAAGTTGCATCCTTTGTATTAAAAATGTTACCTTTACACATCAAATAGCATCCTATGCATCGAAGTAGCATCCTTTGCTCTTAAAATGACATCCTTATGCATCCTTTGCACTTGAAATGTCATGTTTACACATAAAGTTGCATCCTTTGCATTAAAGATCATTCTCTACATCAAAGAAGCATCCTTTGCAACCAAGTAGCATTCTTTGCATTAAAAGTAGCTTCCTTTGCATTAAAGTTGCATTCTTTGCACTTAAAACCCTATTTTTACATTAAAAGTTGCATCCTTTGCATAAAGTTGCATCCTTTGCACATAAAATGTCATCTTTTTCATTAAAAGTGTCATCCCTAGCTTAAACATGCATCCCCCATGTCCCTCGTGATTGGATCTCTCTCCTAGGATTGCCTAGTGACCTTTATAAGGCACAAAGAGGCATAGGATGAGTATAAAGATCCAATCTTTATACCCATTCCCTAGTCCCCATTTGTACTTGGAGCATCTCTTGGAACGAGATGGTGTAAAGGTCCTATCTTTACATCATTTCTTTCACCTAAAGATGCCATAGACGGATTCTCCTTTAGAAAAGGATGAACCCTAGCCACATAACTCCAATCATCACTTGAGACGAGCACAAATGTCCCGAAAAATTCCAAATCGTCTCAAGATGTAAGATTGATAGGCAAAGGTCATTCCTTTCTAAAGAGTCTCATCCTTGGACTCTAAAACGGTGTCCCTATCTTGATCATATGTGACCCTAGGTCTCATCATGATGATCACAAGTCCAAGATGAGAATGGGACAAAAGTCCCTAATACATAAAAATCCAAGGAATCCCGAGCGATAACCAACTCATGGTTTATACGTCCGGAAGACCACTTGGTACATTTCCCCCTTTTCAAAAAACACACATCCCACACACGAAAACACTAAGGCAAGTATGAGAAGTGGATCCTGGAAGACTTGCTTCGGCAAGGCTCTTTGGGTGAACGACGATCCGTTCTTCCCAAAGGGTAACTTAACCTCCGGACCCAAATCCTTTTTTTCAAAGTTTTGAGGAAATCAAAATGGTGTGGCGACTCCGTTTTTCAAATTAAACCGGACGTTTCCAAACTGATGTGAGGCGGTGATCCCCCTTACACGAGAAAGTGGTTCCAAAATAAAATAAACAAAAAGATTTGGGCCGCTTATCTTGGGCACCACATTCACAATTACCTGTCATGTGCCTCGAGCACCCGCTATCGAAATACCATGAGCTAGTTATGCTGCTCTTGAGAGATGTAAAAACAACATTGCATTCTGAAATTACCCGATCTTTTCGCGCGCGGGTGGGGGCGCGGAAAAGGCGGTTGTCTTTCGCGGAGGGGTTGGTGTCTGAGACCTCGCTTCATGGGAAGGAACAAAATGAGGAGTCGCCACGCGGTTTTTGTATTTTGAGCCCAAATGTTGAGAAACGGCTATTGTGAAAAGGTGTCGTTTTTATTGGTAGCAAAAACTTAGGAAAAGGCTTTGAAAAAAGGGATCATTTTTATTGGCAGCAAAAACGAGTAAAAAGCTTTTTTTGCACCAGAGATTGTTAGGTTCGGAGGTCAAGTTACGTTTCGGGTAGAGTATTACGAGATCGCCCGAAACGCCTCGCATGACGAGTCTTTCTACCTTTCTCGAAATCGTGTGTGTGTGTGTGTGTGTGTGTGTCTTTTGAAATGGGGGCTTGAATGACAAGCATAATCTTGGTTTGAATGACAAACGTTGATTAGGTGACTTTTGAAAAGACGAGCGTTTGAATGACAAACGTCGGTTTGAGACAGAAATGAGCGTTTGCGTGGCAAACGTCGGTTTGGAGTTTGAAAGGAGCGTTTGCGTGGCAAACGTCGATTTTGAACCGTGCGAGTCATTGTTAACGATTTTTACGGGCAAAATGCGTATTAAATGATTTTAAGTGTCAAATGGCGGCTTTGAGTTTGAAGATGAGATTTCGGAGGCCGAACGTCATTTCGCGCGTTTTGAAAGAGAGTTCGACGGACGAACTCCGGTTTTGAACCGGGCATTACATTGTTAACGATTTTTACGGGAAAAATGCGTATTAAATGACATGCGATCAACGAATCGGGTTGCGACTCGGACTTTGAAAAGTAAATACTATCACGATCCAAACGGATCGGACTTTGTAAATGACAGTATTTAAAGTGCGGTATCAACGGAATCAAACGATCCGGATTCGTAAATGACGATCAACGAGGCCAAACGGCTCGGAATTGTAAATGACGATCAACGAGGCCAAACGGCTCGGAATTGTAAATGACGATCAACGGATCGATCGATCCGGAATGGTAAATGACATAAAAAGTAAACGGAACGGGGTCGGAACGCCGTTTTAACCCGTGATTACTTCTCTTACGGAAAGAGAAGAGGATCGAGGGGCTAAAACGTATCGGACCCCGTTAGACGGAGGCGTCTACATTTCGATAACGACGTTCGAAACGGTTAAGCGACTGGCGCGTAAACCGAGACGGAACGGGAGATTTAGAGAGAGGGAGTTATACCTATGGCTAGGGTCGACTCCTTTGGCTCGGGAGGTGTGTACGGGACACGGAAAGTGATTCGAAAGGTTGTTTCGAAGTTGTAAGGGGCGTATTTGACCAAAATATGAAGATTTCACGCGAATCGAGACAGAACGGGAGCTCGGGAGGGGTAAAAACTGCTTAGGCCGTGGGGGTGGTGATTTTTGGTGTAAAAATTCTCCTCTTGCCTTTGACAGCAACTTCTATTTATAGGATGAAAATTGCAGTAGGAGTCCGGACGGACTTGGCCTGAATCCAGGGGGTTTTGTGGTATTTTGAGAATTTGAAGGACTTCTTTGGCAATTTCGGAAAATGTGCACAAGTGAGTCCTACGGACTTGGCTTGCAAATCGGGGGTATTTTGGTCTTTTCCCTTTGAATTTGATTGAAGGGTGACTAGAGGAGGTGGCATGGCCGCCACGTGCCCTCTCGAGTCACCGGCCTTATGGGAATTCGTTCCCTGGTCCCGGTTTTGTCCGTTTTTAAAATAACGGTCAGGAAATGTCCGAAACGCCCGAAAAGTGTCGGAAAATGCGTTTTTCGGGGAAAGCCGTGCTTTTACATGTGATGACACGTGTTAAGTACGGTTCGGACGTCGGGATGCACGGCAAGATCCGGATGTCTCGTTGGCACAAGAATCTGGGAGTTTAACGAGTTCCGGTTAACCTGGAGCGGGCCAGTTAACGGATTTCGGTTAACTTTCTGACGGATTTGGACGATCCGGATTTGGGTACTTACACATTCCTCACTTTTCTTTTCCATCCACACGAAGTGACCAGTTTTCTGACGATGTGAGTGATGATGTGAGTACATCCGGATACTCATCTGAGGAGCATCCTTACCCAGATCATGAATTCTCTTGTAGCAAAATGGTCTGATGTGACTTGGTAAAAAGCAGTAGTGACAAACAAATCTCTTTTTCTTGGATGTTGTTTTAGGATTGTGAAAGATCTTAGGTTTTAAGGAACTCTCTCCTTCTTTAAAAATTTGATTCAAAGCCAAGACCTATTTTTGAAATTTGACCCATACTTAGAACCTCATCAAGTTTTGTCTTTCCAGTATTCATTTTTGCAAATGTTTTCTTGGCCTCTGTGAGATCCGTTTTGGTTTTCTCAAGTTCAATGTCACGTTTAATGAGCATGAACTCAAGTTTGGCTATGACATCTTTTTGGTTGTCATTTTCAGTGGTGACTTCTTTAAGTTCACCTTTTAAAGTTACAATTTCAATAGAGAGTTTCTCATTGACCTTTTCAAAAACTGCAATCTTTTCTACACGTTTTTCCCAATCTGCATATAAATCAGCATAAGCATCAAGAAGTTCTTGATAACTTCCACCATCCTCTTCTTCATTCTCTGTTTTCTTAGATAGCGAAGAATTAAAACAGTTGACCACAGAGTCAGAAGATGTGATGGTAGATGTGACTACATCTGAAGCTACATCAGATTGATGTTCATGACTTGGGGGCGAGATTTCCATGATCGCTAAGTTTAGCGTTTCATCTTCATCCTCACTGTCACTAAGGGTTGCACAAAAGCTCATCCCCTTTTTCTTCAGAGTGTTGGCACACTCATTGGCATAATGCCCAAAGCCTTTACAAGCTCTACATTGAACAGTTTCAGATCTATTCTTAGTAAAACTAGTAGGTTTCTTGAAACTACTCTCAGTATCCTCCTTTGATTTTTCAAAAGTATTTGGTTTTTTAAAAGGAAATTTGTTGTCCTTTTTATTTTTGAGAAAAGATGTAAATTTTTTTAGTCAAAAGGGCAACATCTTCAGTTTCCAAATTTGAAGTATCTATTTCATTAGAGATTTCTTCAATCTCTTTTGGTACTGTGGATACTCTAGAGAGAGCATAAGCAAGAGCAACACTTTCAGCTTTATATTGTTGTTGAATAAATGTGTTCATCTCAAACATGATTAGTATACCCATAAGAGTATCTAAACCCATGGTTGTAGTCTCATGTGCTTCTTCAATAGCAGCAATTTTAATATTAAACTTATCAGTAACAGTTCTTAACATTTTGCTCACTAATCTAGCATTTGATATAGGCTCACCTAGGGAGAGACATTCATTTGAGATTTCTCTTAATTTAGCAGAATAGCTTTTTATGTCCTCAGTCTCATTCATCCTCAAGTTTTCAAACTTGGTCATGAGAATTCTCAACCTAGTAGCCTTAATACTATCAACACCCTCACATTGACCTTGCAAAATATCTCAGACAGTTTTTGCTACATTTTGATTTATTACAAGTCTGAACATGTGTTCATCCACATGACTAGATATACTACCTAGAGCCTTGAAATTATAGTTAGCAAAGGTGACTTCAGTAGTGGTCCATTCTTCCTCAGGTTGAGTTTGTAGATCTTTTCTGAGGTTTCCCCCTCTTCACTACTTTTACTTTCAACCTTAGGAGGAGTCCATGGAATAATAATACTAAGTCACGCTCGTTCATCAATTGCTTTGATGAAGAGACGCATATTAGCTTTTCAAATAGCATAATTAGATCCATCTAAAATTGGAGGACGGTATTGATTCAGGTGTGATTCCATAATGATCACTCTTTCTTGGATCTCACTCAGAGAAGACGAGTGTAGCTCTGATACCAATTGAAAGAAATTGAGCGGCTAGGAACAACAGAGGAAATATAAACAGACTGATGTGAGTCATGATGCTATCACACCAGTACTAACATCAACAAGAACAACAGTGGAATTAAAAGATTAACTACGAAATGAACACATGAAATAACACTTATCTACAGCAATTCGATTTAGATAATAAAACTTCTATTATTAAAACACTTTTGAATTCGGTTACACACATGAAACAAATAGAAGACAAAATAATCAAAAACACTCTCACACAAACATGACTCTTCTGAAGCAAGAATTCTTCAGCATTTAGAGTATGTAAAACCGTGTATTTGAATGAGCCTTGAGTCTCATATTATAGCCAAGGAAGTCATAGATTAGAATGAGATAAACTTGAGAAACACATCTTCAACTTAGTCTTCTTTATCTATTTAACCACTCATGCAATCCTTTTTCCTTTAGACTTCTTTACTTGTATGAGAATCCTACAAAAATAAACAAACTACACACTAAAAATAATTTAAAATTTCGATTAGTAGTTTAGAATACATAAATATAATATTCATAATATTTACTTAGATTAAATAATTAAGAAAGTAACAAAATTTAATTTAGTCAACCTTTGACATGTCAATGTGTGTGAGTCTTCACACACTTTCAGTAACATTGTAGAATAAAAATCTTCACACACTTTCAGTAACATTGTAGAATAAAAAATACTCCCTCCGTCCCAGATCAAGGTTTCATCTTTCCCTTTTGGTCCGTCCCAGATCAAGAGTTCATTTCCATAAATGGCAAGTTTTTGAATATATTTATACCCTTATCAACTCCATATATTTACAAAAAAAATCATTCATTATACCCTTATACATTCTCTCTCTTATTCCCTACCACACATTTAACTACTATTCCTCCCACTCATTCTCTCTCCTATTAAATATTTTTAACTTTTACATTCTCTTTCCTATTTTCTACCATATATTTAACTTTTACATTCTCTCTCCTATTTCCTACCACACATTTAACTACTATTTTCTATCCCACATTTAACTTTTATTCATTTTTTAAAAAAATTCTTAAGAATCATGAAATCCACCACATATACCCATGGTCTGGGGTGGAGGG
This sequence comes from Adenophora triphylla var. japonica, assembly GCA_022495995.1. Lineage (NCBI taxonomy): Eukaryota > Viridiplantae > Streptophyta > Magnoliopsida > Asterales > Campanulaceae > Adenophora > Adenophora triphylla. The sequence continues at coordinate 55,796 of JAFEMH010003526.1, forward strand.
AGTATTACATTTCAGAGAAAAAAGTTACTCCCTCCGTCCCAGACCAAGAGTCCTACTTTCCCTTTTGGTCCGTCCCAGACCAAGAGTCCCTTTCCTTAAATGGAAAGTTTTCCATATATTTATACCCTTATCATCTCCATATATTTACAAAAAAACCATTACTATTCCTCCCACTCATTCTCTCTCCTATTAAATATTTTTATCTTTTACATTCTCTTTCCTATTCCCTACCACACATTTAACTTTTACATTCTCTCTCCTATTCCCTACCACACATTTAACTTTTACCTTCTCTCTCCTAAAATTTTCTACCCACTTTAAAAAAAATTCTTAAAAAGCGTGAAATTTCCCCCGAGGACCCTTGGTCTGGGACGGAGGGAGTACATTTCTTTATATCAAATGTTACATTTGTATTTGTTGACTAGAAAAAAATGACTAAAAAAAACTAGTCTGCAAAAAGGGCTAAAGGGTCGGCAAATGAATAACCACAAACCCGTGACTGCCTCAAGTTGAAAAAGGCACATATTGACCTTCCCATAACAAAAACTTTACAGGTTAGCAAGCGTGACGACGATCATCATTTCACTTCATTGATAATATCTCCCTCTATACACACACGCACAGTTTAATGTCCCCCATATACTATTTAGACTACACCCCCATCTATAAATACAATGGCATTGTGTGCGGTTTTCAAACTCACCGGCGCTGCATATGTAAAATGGACGACTCATGGTGGATGAGAATGACAATGCCGTCACTCAAACCAGACCTCCCCGGCCGAAAGTCCGCCGGCGATGATACATCTCGCCGGAACCTTGGCGATTACCAAACTCTTGACCCCATTAACTTCGACGATGTCTTCGGTGGGCCTCCCCGTACTGTCCTCTCCCGTCAATTCTCCGCTGCCGAATTCAGTCGCCAAACTTTCTCTTACGAGGAGATATTCCAGCAGTCTTTCCATACCCTGTCTTCGGAAAGTGAAAATGTCAGAAACTTGCCGGAGTTCAGGATGCCGGCGAGTAGAGTTGGACGGGAGAACGAGGAGGAGTTTTACGGTGATATTTTTGGTGAGTTACGGAGATCAAGATCGAGATCTCATCAGTCAATAACGAATTCGTATTCAAAGTCTAAGTCGAATTCGTCTTCGGTTTTGAGTCCGGAGGAGTTGAGCCCATCCCGACCGGCGGTTGTTGACGAGGACGTTTCTGCCTATGCTTCGAATCTCAGGTAACTTTAACCAGCTGCTTTTCTTGAATTCCCATATACTATGCCACTGTCATTGTCAATAAGTACTGCATGGATAAGCCTGTTATTGTTATTTAGGGTGCGCAACAAAATCGAAAAATCGAAAAAATCGGATCGAAATTGAAAAAATCGAAACCTACAAAATTGAAATGTGAATGGTTTTAACCGTTTAAAAATCGAAACTTTCGGTTTCGGTTTCAAATGAAAAATCGAGCCGATAAAATCAAATCGAATCGATATTATTAAAACGACGTGTCATTTTAACATATACTCCCTCCGTCTCACGTGAATGCAAACTTATTTCTATTTTGGTCCGTCCCACGTAAATGCAAACTGCCCAAAATGGAAACAAATTTATTATTTTATATTCACCCTACTCCACCCACTCATTCTCTCTCTTCATTTTCCACCAAACAATTTATTCAACCAACCTACTATTAACTCCACTCATTCTCTCTTCATTTCCTACCACACATTTTCATTATCTTAATAATATTTCTTAGTTATTGTGCCCAAAAAAATGGTTTACATTCACATGGGACGGAGGGAGTATATATATAAATTTCATCTTCTCATCTTGCTTTGAAGTTAAAATTATGCTTACGGTAGTTTAACTGTTATTTGTAATGGTAGGTGAAACACTTAAATTTGTCATGAAAATCTTAAGTACTTTAGTATTGCATCTTCTCACCTTCTTTGTTAATAAGGGATTAATAAATTTCATCTTGCTGAATGTAACTATCATAATCCAACCATCAATATATGCATGTTCTTCTCATCATCTTGTTGAAATCGAACGACACCGAACCAAACCAAAATCGAATAAAACTGAAACCGAATAAAACCGAAGTTTAATGGTTTTAAAATACAAAAACCGATATCTTTTGATTCGATTTCGATTTTAGCCTAAAATCGAATCAAATCGGATCTAGCACACCCTTACTGTTATTCAAGCTTAAGAAGGGCAGTTTAGACAATTAAATCGAGTAGCGCAGCTATTTTGGCATTTCCATTTAACCATCCGGGGCTGCCGTTCCATAGTATAATGTAGATGAGTTACGTTTAAAATATGAATTGCATTTTATAGTACGATGTAAAAATGAGTTACAACTTTTGTTAAAAAAAAATTGCATTTTACGGCAGGCAAAATTTGGGCACAAGCCCCAAACCCCTTTTTCCGGACTGTAAAATTGACGTGCAAGACTTGTTCTTACTTATACAGTGGCCCCCTTATATTTGGGATTTTGCATTGAACCTAAATCATGACCACACATCTTGCTAAACTTTGTAAGTCCATTCAAATTTGTAGAGAGAGAGAGAGGAAATTACCGAGAGAGAGACGGCAACAAGGACTAGGAGGAGAAGGAGCGGCGGCGTCGGCGTCGAGGAGGAGGAACGGCGGTAGCGGCGTCGAGGCGAGGAGGTGGAACGGCGGCGAGGAGGAGAAAATTGGCTAGGGTTTTTGTAGAAAGAGAGAGGAAAATACGTATGATTCGTCCTCTGTTTTTTTTTCTTTTAAAACTGGAACGACGCCTTTTTGCAATCTTTTTTTTTTATTATTTTTATTAATCAAAACTACGTCGTTTTGATTAATTAAAAAAAAAACGTGGACTCTTTTCTTCTCCGGCCATTCTCCGGTCAAAATCCCTAATTTCCGCCGGATTCCGGTGGGGGGGGCAAAAAAAAAAATTACACTGCATTTCCGCCGCTGGGGGGGGGCAAGTGCCCCCCCCATGCCCCCCCGGCTCCGCCCCTGACTAACAATGTACAATTTCTTGAACTGGTTGTACTCTCAAATGGAGAATTCCCGATCCCAGTTTTGGTTAATGCTGGATGAACAACCTCACCAACTTTACCAAAAAGGTGAATAAAGATAACATGGAAACTTTTGCATGTTAAGTTGAAAAACTTTTGAATTTATAGGGGTTTTAATAAAGAACCCGACTCTAGATACTTAAATTTACTTTTTGTTGTATGAGCAAGTTTTGGGAGAAACTAGTTTCTCTATAAATTATAAAAAGTTCACTTTTTTTCTACTTGCAAGTAGTTAGTGAATATTTAGGAACAGATTACAAAACTGGACTTTCTATAACTTAAGGAGAAACTAGTTTCCCTCAAAATATTGTGTTGTTGTATTAGATGAATGAGAATTATTTTCTCTCACGCGTTTGGTTTAAACGGGTAGCAAAGACAATTGGTTATAAATGACTTTTTGGTTGGCCCCAAACTGCTGAGCTCTCAATCTCTCATGTAGGTGGATATTTTGAAGTCGCCCCCAATGCAGTTTGGTAGGCCCTGGCTAAAGCTTATTAGATAAATGAAATACTTGGTCCAAAAGATTTTGCTGAATGAATTGAATATGATGCTGAATACTTAATGGGATCCTTATATTTGTTCAATTTTCTCAAGGCCAATAAACGTGTCATCTAAATGGAACTCGTCAGCAATGATGCACGATGTGCGACAAATGCCAGAAGCAATGCCAGCTTTTCCATCCAATCTTTCCTCCTACTTAGAGAAACAATTTTCAGAAAATAAACAACGAGAGAACTTCGGATCCTCTCATTCAGGAAAGGTCTCATCTCCAGAAAGCATCTTTGTTGAACCTAGTCTGTATTGCAGTAATAAAGTGTCTGTACAGGATCTGCAACTGAATTCACCATCATCTGTCGTATCCTCACTTGGCCATGACCATGAGACTGAAGCCAACAGAAGTATGGACCATGTAAGTCAAGAACAAATTTCCGATCAAGAAGGAGAAGATGAGATTATGAGCTCCTATGTAATTGAGATTAATGTTGATAAGAGGGAGGGAAAAGATGAAAGTCAGGGAATTGATGAAGCAATTGCATGGGCCAAAGAAAAGTATCAGGCAGCTAGTCCTGATAAGGAATGGACTTTCGAAGAACAGGATCAAGAGGATTCTATGGGACTACAAGGTAATGTGTTTGACAGTTCCTTTTCGTATAAACTCGCATTGACTGTGAGAAGTTCTTTAAAGAGGATACTCATTGATGCAGTATGATATGGGCTTCAAGCCCATATCATACTGCATCACTCATGGTTTCTGTTTTCATTCTTTTTTCTTTCAAATTCTGCAGAAAGAACTGATGCAAATCATGTAAGAAGGATGATAGGCGGCCCTGGATCAACACTATCTCAGCTGGTAAATTCATGAAGCTGATTTCTTTTTGATCATGTTCATTAAGTAGCCAAAGTGCATCAAATAATTGCATATTCACAAATTTCATGTGAGGTCAATAGTTTCTTTTCCATTATAGTGGAACCCCTTCTACTCGGGTTAATGTTCTTCCTTCCAAATCTCTTGTTACTCTTAGTGTCCGTCTGCAAGATCATTACTAAGTATACTAGTCACCTGAACTTGGAACTCAACCTTTGCTTCACAGAATGAGCTGAAAGGTTTTGAGGCTTATTGAGTTGAATAAGGTTTTGTTTACACCCTCGACGACTCCCTATACAAAAAATAATTATCCATTAGACCCATTTCTCTTGAACATCAGTCTTATCTGATATGAATCTGATGCTCGGACTCTTTGGTCTACCCCGCCGTATCCCTGTCGGACACTTCTATTTTAGTATTGTTGACAAGGGTCCGGCATGGTAAACCAAAGAGTCCGAGCATCATATGATATACCTGCTGAAGTCCCATTCTTTTAGGTAATCTAAAACTGCGGTTGTCTCATTTTCACTAACCGGCTCAGCTGCAAGCTCTATTGATCTAGATATTTTGGTGTGAAACCCCCAATCCCACGTCGGAAAGATAAGGGCTTCGATTGTGTTAGATAAATATCTGCCTAACAACCATTGAGCACCAACATCATCTATGGACTTTTGGGTGGGCCTGTGGGAAGCTAAGTGGACCCAAGATGTTTGTGTTCACTAGGCTTGTGGGTGGTGCTTATGTAGCGAATCGAGTTTTCGGGCTCGGGTCGTTACATTTGGGCTCACATTTTTGTCTCCTCAAGATCTTCTCAACTGCATCTCTTGAAGGCCCTCCCAGTTTATCAAAGGGTGACTGATCCTCTTTCACTTCTCCCACTCTCTTACTGACCTCTCATGCTTTTCGTGGGTCATGAAAGATGTCTGTTACGCTAATATAAAGGATTATGCAATCTTATTGCATTATGTAATATCAGAAATAGTACTTTGGACTTGGATGTATTACTTGAGCATTTGATCGAATTTGCATTTTTGATATGTCCAGTAGAGACTTCTAAAATCTAAACTCGTACTCTGAAAACTGTTGTTTTTTTTTGCCAATGCAAGTAAAACATTAATGTTAAGATGAAAAGTTAACTGTTGCTTGTAGCACCATCTTTTTAACTAGAGACGAGTCCTGAAATAATTATCAATGATAAAATGTCAAGATTTTGGCTAGGTTATCCAGTGGCAGAAACCGAATTTGCACCATTATCACACGGCAGTGTCTCCAAGTAGATAATCTTTTGGAGCTAGGGGAAGAGATGAAAATATATTACGGAAAATTGTGGCTGAGGATCAATTTAATGTTACAAGAGAAGTTTAAGACATGAATTCATACTGCACTGGCATTTTCACATTTTTACCAGTGTAAGGATGATCTTTGGCATTTTCACAATGCATAGGCCTTTGCCTCCTACATGGAGGTCATGGGTTTTACTCCCCCTCCCGTTGTAAAAATAATAATAATTTGGCCCAAGGATGATCTTTGATGCCTTTCAATCGTAGCCTTCTAAAGCATAATCCTCCGCTTTTTCTTTTTTTCTGTTTTTTTTTTGGGGGGTGGGGTACAAAAGGACATAATCCTATGCAGTTCATTTTATTCATCTCTCTTACAGGATATGATTTCTATTACACACTGTAATTCACTGTTTGCTCTCAACTTATTTTGCAGTGTAAGAGGCCAGAGGAGCTTGCAACGGAAGTGGAGAAACAACTAGAAAGAGATGTAAGAATTTTACATATAAGCATGCTCTCAAACATAAAATAATTTACATGCTTTCCATGGATGTTCAGGTGAATGATTGTACAAATATTCACCTTCAGTTTGGATGACTAAATTTTATAAAACAGTACCAACATTCATCATAATATTACATTAAATCTGGAAAGCTGGTACTTGTTGCCTGCCCTCTCCCCCCCCCACCCCAACCCGAGATGAATGTTTATCAAAAGTAATCTTTTTTTTTTTCATGTAAAACACAGATAGAACTAGAGTTGTTGGATGAAGATGTAAGGTTGTGGTCTACAGGCAAAGAAGCTAACATCAGGTTGCTTCTCTCGACCCTACATCATGTAAGATATCTCAAATCTCAACTCTCTCTCGTATTGCTTTCACAATATGCTTCTGTGTCATTTCAGATAAAGAGACTGTCCATTAAAGTCAAAAACAGAAAAAACTTGTTTGTTCATATCTTCCGTATTATTCAGCTCCATAATCTCATGATGAATCCGAATGATTGCTACAATATAGTTTCTTCTTTTGAGGTGGAACTCTAATTATCCCATACGTTAATAAAGATCTTGGGTTGAATTCAGATTTTGTGGCCCAGTAGTGGATGGTGCACAATTCCTTCTTCAAATCTCAAGGAAAGTGCAGATGTGAAGAAGGCTTATCAGAAAGCGCGCTTATGTCTGCACCCCGATAAATTGCAGCAAAGGGGGGCCACTTTCCCACAAAAATATGTTGCAGACAAGGCTTTTCCAATTCTCCAGGTAAATTCTGGATCTTCAAATAATCCATTTTCTTGTTGGAGGCCTTGTCATAGTTAGACCTTAACTCAAACAACCTTTTTTCCTCTCTTTCTGGGATGGCTTCAAAGATTCATTTTGACCACTCTGGTCATTGTGATGTGTCAAGGCAAAGATACAGTCTTAAATTGAAATGACCATAAGAATTACTCCTCCGTGCCAAAATGAATGTCCAAAATTGCTCCTAAATGTATAGCAGATTTGTCGAATGACTTTTGATCATTGTTTACCACTATTACGAAATAACTCACTTTTTCTGATTATGTTTTCATTAGGATGCCTGGGCTGCTTTCATATCCCAAGATATCTTTCAATCAACGACGTAAATGGGACCTCAAATCATTACATGCCTTATAAGTTCATGAGGTTGCTGAAGAACATAGCGTTTCAGGAAATATATTGACGTCCAGAAATGAATCCACCTACCCTTCCCCACCTTTGTACATGTTTACGCTTGCTGAAATCCATATTCTAGTAGAATGAAAAGCAGGCAGGAGTGATTTATATATTTACAGATTGATTGCTCAAAATGATTGCTGTTATTGATTGTATTTTGCATCAGATTGGTTGCTCAAAACGATTGCTGTTATTGATTGTATTTTGCATGTATGTGAAATTCCTTGTGAAATAAATAAATATACACGTATATAGATATGACTGGACTTCCTTTCGTGCATCTCCTCCATCCTCCCTCTCGAAGCTCTCAAAGTTTTTAACAGATGATTTGTACAGAATTTATATAGAATGTGCAATAAAGTATTGTTATGTACAACACCATGATGCATAAAATGTTGTGTAATACAATATCTTAAAGCACATTCTACAATTTTGACAGGCTGAGTAATCACATGTAGCTTCCGTTATGGTACTGCACAATAGTACTAAATCCCTACCATAGAATGTTACTCATGTTACTATAATATCAAAATCATGTTCCTATTTCTCGCGTGTCTGCTAAAACGTATGTAATGTCACCGGATTTATGAACCGAATAGGAACACGGACGGCTGCAAAACAACGTTAGAAAGAAACAACGAAAGTAGCAAATGTTTAACAACAGTAATAAAGAGAAAATACCACAGAAACTGAGTTAATCTGAGTAATAGCATAAGCTTTGATTCGGCTCAGATCCCACATACAACAATTATACACAGAGTATAATTGTTCAGTCCAACCAACAATCCGTTCCAAGGTTTCAATTTCCGTCAATGGCCAAGCCTACCAACAAACCCAAACCCGAAACCCCTCTCACAGAGTAATCTCACACGGCTCAAACACACACACACCAGGTACCAGTGTTTCCCTTCACAGACAACTCACTCACAGAGTTACAACCCACTCACAGAGTTCGCACAGAGCAAAAGATGAAGAAGAGAGTTTGAGAGAGAGATAGAGAGATTGCTGATCGTACCTAGAATGGGAGAAGGGGGCGGAATTTATAGGCTTCAATAGATAACGGGTGAAGAGATAAGAATTGATGAATCCTTATCAAGCCAAACGATCAGCAACAGCAGCACCGAAATCGCAGGAGGAGAAGGGCGAAGTCAGCTGCTGTGAGCGATGAAGCAGGCAGATCGTAATTAGGGCGTAAACAGCCCCTAATCTGATCGAATTGAGAGAGAGGGGAGTGGGCTTGGGTTTGGGTTTCTTTGGGCCTTTTGTAGGTTGCCCAAGTGTGGGCCTTCGCTACTTTACAATCTCCACCTTGGAACAAGTATCGGTTAATCACGAGGAATTTACGGACTGAGAGGGGTACATCATAGCCTATCCCGAACTTGTTCCAACACAAAGTAGGAAACAAGAACAGGAAGCTGAAATCACAAAGATAACAGTAAAGGGAAAAACTCACTTTCCAATCACAAAGAAAGGAAACAGGGACCCAACAAAACACTCACACCATTAGTCATTGGTGTCAAAATTCAAAGTTTTTAAACACGTTTGAAGTTTTAACACAAGCAAGCATTTTGTTCCCATATCAGCAGGATTATACTGAGTCGGAATTTTTTCAAGTAAGATAAAACCTTTTTCAATCAAGTCTCGCAAGTAATGAAAACGAACATCAATATGCTTAGTCCTATCATGAAAAACAGGGTTTTTGCAAAGTTGAATTCCGGACTGACTATCAGAATAAACTACAACTTTATCTTTCAAAAAACCAATTTCAGTAATTAATCCTTTCAACCAAGTCGCTTCTTTAAAAGCTTCAGTTATTGCAACATATTCCGACTCGGTAGTAGACAATGCAACAATGGATTGTAATTGAGATTTCCAACTAACACATGAACCACACAAAGTGAACACATATGAAGTAGTAGATTTCCTACTATCTCTATCATTTGAATAGTTAGAATCAACATAACCTTTCAGTTTAACACCTTCATTGCATTTAGAGAATTTCAAGCCATAATTCACAGAATAACCAAGACATCTAAGCAGCCATTTGACAACTTCCCAATGGGGCTTACCTGGGTTGGACATGTATCTACTCAAGCAGCTTATCGAATAAGCTATATCAGGTCTAGTGCTAACCATAAGATACATTATCGATCCAATTGCATTAGAATAAGGCACATTCTCCATTTGTTTTCTATCAAAATCAGTTTGGGGTGACTGATTCTTACTAAGGATAAAATGACCTGCTAAAGGCACATTTGCAGATTTAGCATTCTCCATTCTAAATTTACTCAAAATCTTTTGCACATAAGAAATCTGATTAAGAGAAATAGTGGAGTTCTTTCTATCCCTAACAATGTTCATTCCCAAAATCTTTTTAGCATCCCCCAAATCTTTCATGTCAAAAGTTTCACACAGACAATTTTGCACATCTTGAATTGATTTACAGCATGGACTAATTATAAGCATATCATCAACGTAAATCAATAGGAACACAGGAGTAGAAGAGTTGCCTTTAAAATACAAACAATGATCATACGAACTACGAGTGAATTGTAAAGACAACATGCACGTATCAAACTTCTTGTTCCACATTCTAGGGGATTGTTTCAAGCCATATAAAGATTTTTTTCAATAAACACACATAATCGGGATTAATCTTATCAACAAAACCTTCAGGTTGACGCATGAAAATTTTTTCATCCAAATCACCATGTAAAATGCCGTTTTCACATCCATTTGTTTTAATTCCCAATTAAACTGAGCAACTAAAGCAAGCATAACCCTTACCGTAGTAAACTTGACAACCGGGGCAAAGATTTCTGTGTAATCTACCCCCTCTTTTTGAGTAAACCCTTTAGCAACTAACCGTGCTTTAAATCGAACAGTCTCATTCTCAGACTTAACCTTAAACAACCATTTGCAATCAACAAGAGAACATTTTTCAGGTTTAGGGACCAATGTCCATGTGTTGTTAACATGCAAAGAGTTCATTTCATCTTTCATAGCATTTAACCACTTAGCAGAATGAGCAGAATTTAAAGCATCTTTATAAGTTTTCGGTTCATCACAGTTATCAAGAGAATCAAACATATTAAACACAAAAGATGTCATGTGAAAATCATCAAGTCTTGATGGTCTCCTTACCTCCCGTCTAGGGCGATCCCTAGCTAATTGGTAATCATCTAAATTTTCTATCTCTTGAAAATTTTCTTGTTCATTTTCAACATCTTCATTTTGTTCAATTTCAACATGCTCATTTTCATGATCAACTTGCACATTTTCAGTTGGCACATTCGTATCAATCACATAAGGGTGCTCCACCATAATTGGAGCCGGGGGAGGGGGAACATTTTCAGCAGGTATAAGTTGAGTAGGAATCAAGCATGGAAATTCAGTTTCATTAAAAACAACATCCCTACTAATTATGACTTTAAAACCATTTTCCTCTTTTAACCAAAGTCTATACCCTTTCACACCCTCCGGGTACCCCAAGAAAACACACCTAGCAGCTCTAGGTTCAAGTTTGTCATGTTTTTTATGGACATAAGCAGCACAACCGAAAACTCTCATGTGCGAGATATCAATATCTCTTCCCGTAAATACCGCTTCGGGGCATCTACCATGCAATGGCACAGAAGGGTACCTATTGATGATATAGGCGGCAGTCATCACTGCCTCTCCCCAAAATCGTTTGGAGAGACCCGAGGTCTCAAGCATAGCCCTAACTCTTTCCAAAAGAGTTCTATTCATACGCTCGGCAACGCCATTTTGTTGAGGGTTATAAGGTACAGTTTTGTGCATACCGATACCATTCAAATCACAAAATTCATCAAATTCATGATTACAAAATTCTAATCCATTATCAGCCCTGAGTATTTTGATTTTATTACCAGTTTGATTTTCAATAAAAAATTTCCAATTTTTAAACTTTTCAAACGAATCAGATTTATGTCTCATTAAGAAAATTCAGACTTTTCGTGAAAAGTCATCGATAATAGATAAGAAATACCGATTTCCACCTTGAGTGGGCACACTAGCGGGCCCCCATACATCAGCATGTAGGTAGTCAAGGAATTTTTTACTTGAATGCTTACCAAGGGAAGGGGGAGGAAAACTCACCTTATGATGTTTGCTCTTCACACAAGTATCACAAAAAGGCACAGCAGAAATATTTTCCTTTAAAATTCCAGTTTTATGCAAAATTTCTAAGCCTTTATTACTTATGTGTCCTAGCCTCTTATGCCATAAACTTGTTTTATCCTCTTTAACAATATTAGCACAAATATCAGAACGAGACATAGGCAAAGCTGAGCAAACATACAAATTTTGACGTTTTTCACATTTAGCAATCACTAAAGATCCCTTTAGTATTTTCGTAACACCCTTTCCCCATTTTCCTTCCAAACCATCATCCTCCAAAGAAGCACAAGAAATCAAGTTACTACATAATTCGGGCACATGTCTCACATTTTTCAAAGTTAAAACATAACCAGAATTACATTTCAAATCAATATCACCAATACCAATTATTTGACACTTTTTCTCATTTGCCAAGGAAACGGAGCCAACATTAACTTCTTGGTAAGTAGAGAAAAGAGTTTTCAATGGTGTCATATGATATGTGCAACCAGAATCTATAAGCCATTCACTAGCACATGCAGAATTCACAACATTATCACATGAATCAATCACCATAAACACATCAGCGGAAGCATCACTACTCGAAGCTAAGTTGCAGTCAATTTGGTTGTGTTTTTGATTTTTCTTAGGATTGGGACAATCTTTCCTAAAGTGTCCTACTTCCCCACAATTGTAACAAGTTCTATGCCTTTGTTTGGAGTTCGACCTACTTGGATTTCTCCCATTCTTTTTGTCCGAATTTTGATTTTGATTTTGATGAAGTTTTCCATTGTGCCTCTGTTTGGTTCTACCTCTAACCATATTAACTTCACTTGTACTACTAGACTTCCCTTTATTGGCCTTTAAATCTAACTCTTTACTCTTTAAACCGTTAATCACCGTATCAAGCTTAACTTGGTCTCTACCATATTTGATAGCAGATTTAGCATCAGAGTATGAATCAGGTATAGCATTTAAAAGGACAATTGAAGTGTAGTTATCAATGTGTTCATCACCCGTTTGTTTTATATCTTGAATTAATTTGGTAAACTCATCAATGTTGTCCTCAATATCTTTATTTAAATCTAACTTGAAACTAAAAAACTTTTCTAAAAGATAGGTTTTATTAGGCAAGTTTTTATCAAAATAAATTGATTTCAATTTAGTCCAAAGATCTCTAGCATGCGCTTGTTTACCACATTTCCGAATAACAGCTTCGGACAAGTTCAAGATAATAGACGAGTAAGCACATTCATCCCATTCAAGCATATCTTCTTCAGAAGCATCTTTTGGAAACTTTAAAGTTATTGCTTTATAAGTTTTTTCTTTAATCAAAATTCCTTTCATCTTTTGTTGCCATATAGAAAAGTCAGATTTTCCGTTAAACGGTTCCAAATTGTAATTCGAGGTAGACATTATCAAAATACAATTAACGTTTATGAAAATCACAGATTTAAGCACATAGTCAACACAAAGCAAGCAAATAATTTCTAGCAGGCTGAAAATTATCAACGGGAGTAAATAACAGCAGGTATATGCTAACAAAAATATCAAACCAAAATTGCATTTTGGATTGAAGGTAGCTCGCAGAAGAAAATTCCTAGGTTCATCGAATCGAAGCTTTGATACCACTGTAATGTCACCGGATTTATGAACCGAATAGGAACACGGCTACAAAACAACTTTAGGAAGAAACAACGAAAGTAGCAAATGTTTAACAACAGTAATAAAGAGAAAATACCACAGAAACTGAGTTAATCTGAGTAATAGCATAAGCTTTGATTCGGCTCAGATCCCACATACAACAATTATACACAGAGTATAATTGTTCAGTCCAACCAACAATTCGTTCCAAGGTTTCAATTTCCGTCAATGGCCAAGCCTACCAACAAACCCAAACCCGAAACCCCTCTCACAGAGTAATCTCACACGGCTCAAACACACACACACACACCATGTATCAGTGTTTCCCTTCACAGACAACCCACTCACAGAGTTACAACCCACTCACAGAGTTAATACAGAGCAAAAGATGAAGAAGAGAGTTTGAGAGAGAGATAGAGAGATTGCTGATCGTACCTAGAATGGGAGAAAGGGGCGGAATTTATAGGCTTCAATAGATAACGGGTGAAGAGATAAGAATTGACAAATCCTTATCAAGCCAAACGATCAGCAACAGCAGCACCGAAATCGCAGGAGGAGAAGGGCGAAGTCAGCTGCTGTGAGCGACGAAGCAGGCAGATCGTAATTAGGGCGTAAACAGCCCCTAATCTGATCAGCGCTGAATTGAAGAGAGGGGAGTGGGCTTGGGCCGGGTTTCTTTGGGCCTTTTGTAGGTTGCCCAAGTGTGGGCCTTTCGCTACTTTACAACGTAACCATGTTATTTGAAGATGTCCTTTATGTTATAAATACTCAACTCAGAACCCGGACAAATTCGATCCATTTACAACTCTAGATTCACATTATAAAGGCTTGAAAGGTAGATTTATGAGTTAGAGAAATTGTACACAGGGGCGGATCCAGGGGGGGCAGGTGGGGGCACTCGCCCCCCCCCCCCAGCGGCGAAAATGCAGTGAAAAATTTTTTTTTTGCCCCCACCATATTTTTGTTATATATGTATATATATAATTAATTTCAAGATTAACACCAGTGAGTGGTGTGGTTCAGTGGTAGAAGGGGTGAAGTTAAAGCCTTTGGTGTTTTCTTTCAAATCCATGTTCGAACCCTGCTACCTACATTTTCAATTAATTTTGTCTTCCATCTTTGCTATTCTTTCTCTTAACAATTTTGTTTTTCTCTTTCTCCTAATTTTCTCACATTTTTTCAATCTTAATTAATTCGTTAGGCTTTTCCCATTTTTTTATTTTTGGTCTTTCTTCCTATTATCCCAAATTTAATTAGCAAATTTGAATTTCTTTTTTGTACGAGTAATATATTTTAATAAATTGTTTGCGTTAAATACTTCAACATTATTTCAATCGTTCTTTGAATTATTTACTTTTATCATTTTTGTTAACTAAAATACATTGTATTTCATGGATCCGACCCATTTTTTACTTGTCCGACCCGAAAAAAAATTTCGGGGGCAGCCGGCCAATTCCTGGCTCCGCCCCTGATTGTACAACATGCATTTGGATATGTTATGAATCAGATTATGAACAAAAAACAATATTACTATAACAATACAGATTAAGATTTAAAATACATACAGAAATTTAAGAATCCTCTGGTTGGTTCATTCATCTATTCCCCTGCCTCATCAACAACTCTATGAACTCATCATCAGTGGTCTTGAGCAGAACTGGCAGAGGAACCTTCATCCCTGCAGCCACGGCCGCCGCATGCCTAACCTTTATCCTTTTCTCCAAACTAAATGCAAAATACTGCGGAAAATTTCTCAATTCCTCCAATTTCCCTCCCATTTCCTTGGAAAAATACTCGAACTTCGGCAGAAAGTTTTTCTCAATACTGAAAGTAAACAGGGATGGACACTTTAATACCATTTCCACCGCATCCCTTTTCGAGAACCCGAAACTTACCAAGCAATCCAATTTAGGAATCAGAGTTTTCTCCACGCTGGAGACGAGGAGAATTGGGTCCTGATATGCTAATGATTCCGAATTATCGAACCCGAGACGCTGAAGATAGAACAGAGTGGGTTTAAGCTGATCTTTGACGCTGGAAACGAGCAATCTGGGGCATTTGTTGATGACTCGCCGGAGATTTTGATCTGGGATTTTGAGATCGTGGGTGAGGAAGTGGAAGATTGGGTTGAGGTCGGATTTGATATCGGAGGTGAGGACTTGTGGGCACATGCCGAAGATTCTAGGGAGGTCGTTTTGATGGATGCCTTTGGATTGGAGAAAAGAGATGACGGAGTGGATGGATTCTAACGGAGTAGAATGGAGGGTGGGGTTAGAGGAGAGGGCTTTGCCGGAATCAATTCCGATTATTTCTAGGCAGAGGATTTTTTCTTTGAATTGGAGGGAGAGGTTTGAGTTGAGTGGTGGGTGGTTTTGGAGGAAATTATTGGGTTGGTGGAGATCGACGGTGGCGCGTGGGTGGGGTTGTGATGATGATAATGAAGAGGAGGTTGGTTTATTGGGAGGGGATGTTAGTGAAGAGCGGAATGGTGACGCTCTCATTGTTGATATCGTCGGAGGTTGGGAAAGAGGACGATCCAATCATCCAATATATGCGGGTTGAGGTGATGAACACGTGGCATTTTGGTTTAAATTGATTGGTCATAGCTGATCTCCTGGATTGGATAAAGAAAGAAGAAGCTTAATTTCTTGTTTCTATCAAGTGGCGGGAGAAAATCTCCGTACTCCGTCTCATTTCAAGCTTCATGATCATGATGATGGTAAAAATGGCATGCAAATTAATGAAAAAGGTAAATGAAAAAAGAATTTTGAGTATATAAGTAAAATAGGAAAGAGAATGAGTGAAGGAAGTAGTAAATTTGAAAAGTGTTGTGAGTATAAAAGTAAAATAGGAAAGAGAATTAGTGGGTGGAATAGTAAAGATTATTTGTCATTTTAGAAAAGGTGAAGCTTTTAACGGGACACCCATTTTAACGAAAGGTGAAGCTTGAAATGGGACGAAGAAAATATTTGTTAGGGTGAAAGCGATAGGAGGGAGAATTAGTGGGTGGAATAAAAGGTAAGTGGAGAAAGTGTTATGAGTATAAAAGTAAAATAGGAGAGAGAATGAGTGGAGGGAATAGTAAATTTGAAAAGTGTTGTGAGTATAAAAGTGAAATAGGAGAGAGAATTAGTGGGTGAAATAGTAAAGATTATTTGTCATTTTAGAAAAGGTGAAGCTTTTAACGGGACATCCATTTTGGCAAAAGATGAAGCTTGAAATGAGACGGAGTGAGTATTTGTTAGGTGAAAGCGATAGGAGAGAGAATTAGTGGGTGGAATAAAATGTAAGTAGAGAAATTGTTGTGAGTATATAAGTAAAATAGGAGAGAGAATGAGTGGAGGGAATAGTAAATTTGAAAAGTGTTGTGAGTATAAAAGTGAAATAGGAGAGAGAATTAGTGGGTGGAATAGTAAAGATTTTTTGCCATTTTAGGAAAGGTAAAACTTTTAACGGGACACTCATTTTGACAAAAGGTGAAGCTTGAAATGGAACGGAGGAAGTATATGCTGGCCATAGATGCAAGCACTCTCTCTTTTCTCAAGAAATATTTTGTGATAATCTCTATATGCTGGCCATAAATCAGATTAATGATTCTCACGTCGAAAGGGTTTTGGGGGGAAAGGCCCCCCACCCCTAATGGTGTCTTATTTTGTAGGTCTCACAATATATCGGACCCGAGTGACATTCATCCGAATCATATAGCTTTGCCAGCCATTTTTCTTGATAACATCAGTTGGATTCATTGTCAGGACTGACATTTCCGGTTGACCAAGTCGGAAGGAGGAACCGACTAATGCCCAGATAGACTAAAACAAGCAGAGGCAGCAGCCGGAGATGGAAGTGAGCAACTTCCCTCTTTTCCTTGCCGGGGGTAACAGCAGATCCGGTGACTTAGATGCCGGAGCGAAGCAGAGACCCAAAAAAAAAATCAACCTAGAGCTTAACACTTCTTACTATGTTACCATGTTCGGCCGTTTCCAGTTCCAACAATGGAAGCACCAAAGGGACACCAGATCTGGGTTCCCTCGAGAAGACGAAGTTGGCGCCCCCAAAATCAGTGTCATCGGACTTCAAATGCACGCCACCAGTCGCCTCCTTCAACTCCGTCGTCCTTTTTCGGCGTCGGCGACACTCCGGTAAAGTGAAAGGCGAAGAAATTGTCGTCGAAGGAGCCCAGGTGCCTAGCCTCACCCCTTCGCCATTCGTACCAAATAAGGCGCTTTCAAGTCGCCTTCTTCACGTTCCCGAAACGCCTTGGATCCCACTCTCAAACACGCGTCACACGCGAGAGGAAAAAATATCTAGCTCGTTGAGAATAGATCTAACGCGCCTGATGACGTCATCGATCCTGTCTCTATCCTTTAAACTATCGGATTCAGCAAGTCTTGAGGCCTTTCATGCCTCCGTTAAATATCAACAGATTTTGTTAACAATCGTTAAAGACCTTCGTTAAATCTTCAACAGAATTCGTCAAATATCCATCAAGTCGTCTCTTCACTTCTTTTTAATTCTTGCTAAATACTATTAAACAAGGCTCATTATTTAACAACATGAATGCATGATTAGAAACTCTGTAACATATCAAAGTTAAATGTGCTCTCTATTTACTATGCTCGCTTGATAGAGCGAATCGACTTAACTTGTTACTTGCCTATTGGTGTCACTAACAAGAGATAATGAAATATGGAAACTTGAACATGAATGATTACAATCTCTTTAGTTACTAACCGGAAACAAGCTCCATGAAATGACTAAAGTGTATTTTTAGAACGAAATGCATGGCAACAGATGAAAATTCATGCTTAGATATATGTCTAAGATAGTTTGCTAATATCATCCTTATACTTCGTGATGATATAACATGATGTATTCTTGGTTAAGAAATAGCAAATTGCATTCCTTCTTGGGAGTATATTTTATAAGTGTGCCTTGATTTAACTGCTTACAAGAAAGAATTGTGAAATTAATTGACTTAACTAGAGAGCTTACAACTTGCTTATCTGTGTCTTTACATTTTAAGGGGGTGAATGAAATTTAAACATGAATAGTTATATAGTTATGCCTCTCATGAACATTAATCGGAAAATACGCTTGTCAAAATGGTTATAGTATATCATGTAGTGATATAGTATGTTGTATGCTCATAAAAAGAAAATTATGACAATAAATAAAAATGAAAGATATGCTTTTAGCAAGTTCATTATATATTACAATTATGTGTCTCCTATTGTATGTCTATTTAGTGTAGTATTGATTTAGTGCTACTTGCCTTGAATGATAAATAGAAATATGCTCTACACTAATTGTTTATGTGTGAAATCATGAATTTTTTTAGTTTTGTGAGAAATTATGAAAAGACATGCTAATGTCACAAGTGAAAATGAAAATATCATGGTGTAGGAACACGTTGACCCGCTACATTTTTGATCTAAAAATGATGAATATTGATAAATGACAGTCACGATAATATTCTTGAAATAAATAAACTCATTAGGATGGAAAATATGTTTGTGTTTCATTATTTCTCTCATTTATATAATAGTCACGTAATATATGTAGGTTAAAATAAAAAGAAAGTATTATACTAGATTTGCAAATGACTATCTCATGTCTTTTGTAGGTACTCTGTCAAGCATGACGAAGTCGATTAAATTCTTTCGTGCCCAGATTATTATATTGAGATCTCGTACTTGCACTTGAAGAAAATGTTTTCGTATGAAGTTCCTGAATCTTGCAGCGGAATCTGAGAGTTCTCTTATTCTCTGATCAGAGTTGTCGACATTATTTTCTAGTCCGATAAAGGCCCAGCTTGAAGAATGGTTTCTATATTCAACTCACGTGAAATCGCCCAAATCTTTTCGCCGGACAATAAAGCTCTAGTGTGCTCTCTCCATCTGACCGAGGCTTGAATCTTGAACCGCAAAGGAGTTGCTGGACTTGATAGGCTCGCATCCCGAACTGCCTGGGCTCGCATCCCGAACTGTATGGGGCTAGCATCCCGAACTGCATCTGGACTTGATGGGCTCGTATCCTGAAGTGTTTAGTTGAAAAATGGCCAAGGGAGGTTGCCGCCCTAGTAGGCACCCCAAACTTGAAAAATGGCCAAGGGAGGTTATCGCCCTAGTAGGCACCCCCAAACTTGAAAAATGGCCAAGGGAGGTTGCCGCCCTAGTACGCACCCCAAACTTGAAAATAGCCAAAGGAGGCTGCCGCCCTAGTAGGCACCCCAAAACATGACAGACGACCAGAAAGGATGTCGCCCTAGTAGGCATCCTCGACATGACAGACGACCAGATAGGATGCCGCCCTAGTAGGCATCCTCGACATAACAGACGGCCAGATAGGATGTCGCCCTAGTAGGCATCCTTGACTTGACAACGGCCGGATAGGGTATCGCCCTAGAAGACATCCTTGACTTGAGACTTGTGGAAGTGCTCCTCGAAGCACCAACTTGGCATGACTTGTGATGGGATGTGCTTGTTTATAGCATCTCAACTTGCGAAAAGATGTTTGATGCAACATCGTTTGGTGATAGGGATACGGTACGAGCGACATTAATACTTGGGAGTAGTAAGGCTGTCTAAAGACAAGCCTTACTTTTAAAGAGGGAGTAGGGTATATGGCTAGAATCAGCGGGATTGAAGGGATTTTGACATAATTGTCAAAACAAATTACAAGTAAAGGAAATCGTTAAAAAGTCCCACGACATCAAAATTATCTTAGTCCAGTGACTGATTTCATTGTTGCTGGCATTCTGGGATATATGGCTTCTATTATTGGCAAAGTCCAGCGGTTGGAATTCAACGTCGTTGACATTCTCGGGCATGAAAGTATTCTGTTAAAGTTCTGGATTTCTTCAACTATTGTATTTGTGCAAGGGACATTCAAAAGGGCAAGTTATATTATGTATCTAGCATCTCGGTTCTCGCATCTCGTCAAGAGCAAATTGTATTATGTATCTAGCATCTCGGTTCTCGCATCTCATCAAGGGCAAGTTATATTATGTATCTTGCATCTCGGTTCTCGCATCTCGTTAAGAGCAAGTTATATTATGCATCTAGCATTTCGGTTCTCGCGTCTCATTAAGGGCAAGTTATAATAGGTATCTAGCATCTCGTCAAGGGCAAGTTATATTATGTATCTACTATCTAGCATATCTTGGTTTTCGCATCTCGTATCTGATTTATTTGTTGTCATCTCTCTTGTAGGCCGAACTCGCCCAGACTAACGACATTATTTTTCTAGCCCGTTAATATAGGTGGATTTCTATTGAGCAAGGATATAAACTCGACATCTACGTGATTCGCGACTTATGTGCATTATTTGACTCCTCAACTCGATCATGAATAATCGAGCTGAGGAGTCGGGGGCTTCTGATGTGCCCATAAAAATAGATTAGACTCAATTACACCAAAGAGGCCCAACAAATGTTTTCAGGCCCAAACCCATACTCCCTCTGTCCCAGGAAAATATACACTTTTTTGGGCGGCACAAGAATTAAGGAGAAAAGTGAAAAAGGTGATGTGTTGTGAGTGTAGATGGTTGGGTAGGAGAGAGAAAGTGGAGTAAGTGAGTAATGATTGTGAGTAGAGAGAAGTGGGTCCCATTTCTATTTTGGAAAAGTGCAGATTATTGTTGGACGTCCAAAAGGGATAATTTTACAGATTATTATGGGACGGAGGGAGTATGTGATTTCACTACACTTGGCTATATATAGACCATCCCACCATTGACAATGTAAGCACTCTCTCTAGAAATGTTTTTTTGATAATCTCTATATATTGGCCATAGATCAGATTGATGATTCTCACGTCGGAGGGTTTTGGGGGGAAAGGCCCCCTACCCCTAACGGTGTCTTATTTTGTAGGTCTCACAATATATCGGACCCGAGTGACATTCATCCGAATCATATAGCTTTGTCGCCCCCGATAAGCCATTTTTCTTGATAGCATCAGATAGCATCAGATTCAATCTCAATCGTCATTTAATTAACTTCTGCATTATTGGTTTTAATTGCATGGGAGCGGGGCGTTGGGTTCGAATAATAATACTTTTATCATCTCAACAATATACTCCCTCCGTCCCACAATACTTGACACACATTTCTATTTTGGGCGTCCCACTGATAAGTCATACTTCCTAAAATGGCAAAGAATCTTTACTATTCCCTCCACTCATTCTCTCTCCTACATTATTTTAATACTCACAACACCATTATAATTTACTATTCTCTCCACTCATTCTCTCTCCTACTTAACTATCTACACTCACAACACATCAACCTTTTTACTTTTTCCTTAATTCCCGTGCGGAACAGTAACTGTGTCAAGTATTACGGGACGGAGGGAGTATAACCTTTGTCGGAAAAAAAAAAAAAAAATTGTAAAGTTATGACTTGTAAAAAAGTTCAACAGGCATTAAAAATAAAATAAAATAAAAATACTGCATTGTACAAACCGCTGAAGCTGTGTGCAGAGGCATAATGATGTCAGATTACATGTCTATTTGTGACTGACCATACAAATCTTAAAAATCAAGCGAGTGAAGAAGTAGTTGCCCGTTGCCCTACAAAATACAGGCAAGAGAAAAGAACTATGAGATGCGTTAGTTATAAACTCTAGCATCAATGAATTTCAAGAAAGAAAGAAACAGCGGGTACTAACCATCTAATTCTTCTTTTGTTTCCTCTCCCGTCCTCCACACAATATCTTTCAAACCAGTCGATAGGTTCTTGTAGAACTGGACAGTCATGCCAAAACCGCAAAATCAGCTAACATATGGCATGGTTCATGATAAAAACAACAAAACCAAGAGAAACAGGGATACAAAACATTTGGAAAGATAACAAGAAAAAAAAAAACAAGTTGGTGGGTCCTTCGTTCGAACCTTTGATCTGCAGTTGCACAGGTAAACAAAACAACAAGATTAAACAGGTGATATTTCTGGCTAATTTGGATTAAAACACAAAGAAAAGCCTTTGCTTTTATGGAGGGACAGCTCATATAGTTGACTCATGAGCATAAAAGACTGGATGTTAGAAACAGGGGCGGAGCCAGGGGGGGCACTTGCCCCCCCCCCCCCCCAGCGGCGGAAGTGCAGTGGATTTTTTTTTTTTTTGCCCCCCCCCCATATTTTTTTTGTTATATATAATTAACTTCAAGATTATCACCAGTGAGTGGTGCGGTTCAGCGGTAGAAGACTTTGGTGTTTCCTTTCAAATCCATGTTCGAACCTGTTACCTACATTTTCAATTAATTTTATTTGTCCTCCATCTTTGCTATTCTCTCTCTCTCTCCATTTCTTTTTCTTAACAGTTTTGTTTTTCTCTTTCTCCTAATTTCCTCACATTTTTTCAATCTTAATTAATTAGTTAGGCTTTTCCCATTTTTTTTGTTTTTGGTCTTTCTTCCTATTATCCCAAGTTTAATTAGCAAATTTGAATTTCTTTTTTGTACGAGTAATATATTTTAATAAATTGTTTGCGTTAAATATTTCAACATTTTTTCAATCGTTCTTTGAATTACTTACTTTTATCATTTTTGTTAACTTTCTTAATTCTTTACATTTTTAACTAAAATACATTGTATTTCATGGATTCGACCCATTTTTTACTTGTTCGACCCGAATTTTTTTTTTCGGCGGCGCTACCCCCGAACCCCCGTGTAATCTTGCCCCCCCCCCCTTGGGTAATTCCTGGCTCCGCCCCTGGTTAGAAAGCTCAAAAAACATCTACTCCTTCCCAAAATGAATGTCCACTGAGACTCTATAAATGCAGTGAAGGAAGTTGACTTGAAATAAGATTTCAATATCTACCTTGTGGAATTCTAAGGTGTCCCCTGCAGCTTTGCGAACCTCAACCATGTGAAGTGATGGAGCCACCTCAAAAATCTGAAAACATAAGTGGGCTCGCTTTAGAAACACAAGTACAAATTAATCTTCATAAAGTTTTCTGGTATTGAGGGAGAAACCGAGCAAAATAAACCTCGGTTGCAACAGATAGATGGCCCTTACGTCCCGTCTTTTCCCCTTGAAGCTTTAACTGAAATTAGAGGCCATCTGTTAGAATAAAACAACCAGAGATCTCATTTTTTTTCTTTTTCTATTTTTCCATTTTGGACTTATATTTCGTATGGATAAAAGCACAAGACAGATCTCCAATTGTTTTTCTCAAAACCAAATTCAAGGGTGAAGCAATAAATACACATAATTACTGCACCTTGTAATTATTTTTCTTAACATCGAATCCAAGGGGCAGAGCAGCTTCCTCTATTTTCGAAATAATTTCATTGGCAGTACTTTTGGATGTAAATCTGGTTTCCCGCTTAACAAGTCCCTGCCACCAAAGGAGATGTCAAATGGTAAGCACCATATCCTATATAAACATAAGAATTGAATAGTACTCCCTCCGTCCCATAATAAATGTCGCATTTGACTTGTCAACATTTTTAAGGAATGTGCTTTATTAGTTTGTACATCGCTTGTACAATGATAAAATTGCTCTAGAACTATTTCCTTATTTAGAAACATGACATTTATTTTGGGACATACCAAAAAGGAAAGTCTGACATTTATTAGGGGACAAAGGGAGTAGTATTCAACTTAATGGGCAACATTGCTGTCAAAATTAGTTATTTCACTGAAGCAGTGATGTTGTTTGTATTAGAAACCATGAATACAATACTCACTCCTTCCCAAAGTTAGTGTGTCATTTCTGAAATGACAAAACAAGTAAGTCCATATGTACCACAAAACAAGTAAAATTTATAATCTCGACCATACCATTTGTTTTTCAAAAAGAGAGCTGAGGTTGAGACCCTGTGATTTAGATATAAGCTCAAAGGCATTCATGGTGACAGGTGCAGCAGATCGTTCTTCTCGCCTTTCCACCACAAGGTTTGGAGACTCCTAAATTCCAAGAAACATTTGTGTTACTACCTATCAATATGCTAAAACATTGAGACCAAACGGAAAAAATAAAATCACATGACTTACCCCAGTTTCATTAAAAATAGCATCCACATCAACAAGACTAACATCTTCTTGTTCAAATCTGGGCGGCTGATATCCTTTTTTAAACCATTCGTTCTCAATAACCTCTGAAATTGTGATTCGCTGTTTGAGATTTTATAGAATTAGCATCCAACAAGGAAGAAAAAAGATTAGGCAGTTTAAACATCCAAGGAAAAGCCAAGGGGGATATACTGTTGAGGGATTAGGGTCTAGAATTCTTTTGATCAGCTTCTTTGCATTCGATGAGAACCATGGAGGAGAAGTATACTCAGCCTTAGATATCTGCAGTCACACGGAGGGACGTTCAAACATCAAACATGTACATGACACAAGGTACCTCAGAAGCAAGTAAACAGTATAACCTAGCCCCTCCGTCCCAAAATGAATGTCCAATGGACATATGTACTCTTGATCAAGTGCAAATTTAAAATTGTTTTAGACATTCATTTTGGGACGGATGGGGCATTTTTTTTCCATGTTCAAGAGGATTTTTTTTTTTAAAAATGGTTTTTATTAATGAATGCCTTAAGTAATACAAGATTGACACTTGAAAGTGTCTTTGGTGGGGTTTGAACCCCTGACCTTTCATATAGAAAGGGATACCGGATGCTGCTTGATCTAGAGCTTTTGGCGTTCAAGAGGAAAAATGATATAGCATTACTTGGCAAGTAAAAGGATGCAGACAGAAGAAGAAATACATAAATTGCGCATTAACTGGTTCAGTTGTCTTCATATAGGGTCACACGTGAATCTCAAGTAGGGAAAATATTGAGTATCACAGGGACACCAACGACATGGTATCACCAACTAATCAAAATGCCTAAGAAGTTCAACAAAACGCAACTATTCAAATGAAAGGAAAGTGGCACTATTATTTAACTGGTTGGTGATACCATATTATCCTTATCATCTTGATAAGGAGTACTTAATATTTATTTCTCAAGTAGTCTCATCAAGTACTAGTTAGAGTTATGCCAGTGACTCTCACTGAGAGTGTCCTTGTCATCCTATAAATGCCATGTAATTCAAAATTTGAAATCAGTGATTGAGTGAATAAGTATATGATTTTGCTTATGATGTTTGAGATATCAAATTTTGGTGGGTGATAAACTTTGGTGTGAGGCCTAAGGACCTTATGTATGGGGCGTAGATTTTCTTATGTCTCTTATATTTCATAGTCTATTCTTATCTTCTTCCATTCTCTTGTGCCTCTCTATTTTCTGTAAAGTTGTCAAGCAAAAAAATTTACTCCTTCTGTCCCTAAATAAATGTCAATTATTGAATGTAAGGGAATTTTAAGAAAGTTGACTTCTAGGCACTTTTTTTAACATTTATACATAAATAACCTTGAAGGTTGAGCCATACAATATTACGGTTTAAGTGCTACCTAGAACATGATGATTGGCAAGGAGGATTAAGTAACTTAAAAAAATGGAGATTCATGTAGAGAGATTTCTTTTGCAAACATAGACATATGTTTAGGGATGGATAGAGTATACTTTTTACTTTTCCATTTATTCTCCGCTTCAAAAAGCCTAATTCTGCCTGGCTTCTTAGTTGTCCAAATTAATATAGGCACCATTTATGGTACTGTGGATGACATGGAAAATTCGAATGGGCATGATTATGAAGTCGTTGGGTTCGAACCTTAGGATGGTAGCAGATTATTAGGGTTTAAATAATGTTAATAAGATACAATTTGCTGAACAGAAGGGGGATGAATACCAGGGCAAAACTCCTATTTTGGTTACTCAACTTTGCTTGCTTTTCAAATGTGTTCAACCATTATTTTTCATATGTACTCAGTCACTCCATTGACAAACCATTAAATATTTAACGGTTTTTGCTCACGTGATAGCATGTGATTAACACCGATTAAATATTTAACGGGTCCAGTTAAACTTAACTAGAGAAATACATAACAAAATAGGGGGGGCATAGTTATTAAAAGCGCGCCTAGGCCCGCGCCTAGGCTCCGGGCGCAGAGAGGCTCAGCTTTGGAGCCTGGATTGTGCTAGGCGAGGCGCTGTTTCATAGGCGAGGGATTAGGCGCGCTTAGGGCTGAAGCGCGAGCCTTGATGGTATGCGCCTAGGCTCCGGGCACAATAATTGACCAACAATTAAATTGTAATTAAACCTAATACGCGACTAATACTCTTCTCTACCACGACTCTCTCATGTACACGTGTCATAACTCTGTATACGAGTAGCGATCACTAGGAACTCCTTCAAACTAACAGCGACGACCTCCGGCGACCTGGGAAGAACTCCGGCGATCTCCCTGATCACTTGATGCTGTATGTATACTATATTTTTAGTATAGTATACATACATTTATGACATATAACGTATGTTTGTACTTGTTTCTTTTATGACTTATAATGTATGTTTGATTTACTACTTGCATTTGATTTATTGCTCATCTTGATGTTGTATGTATACTATATTTTTAGTATTTTAAGGCATTTTTGCGTCGTCACTCGGGCGCGTGCCCGCCTTGCGCCTAGGCTCCGAGCACACCTTTTGCGCCTTGGTGCGCCTTGGGCCTTTAATAACTATGGGGGGGGGGACTAATAATTATTTCACCAGCCGCTACCGCCACCACCCATTTCCACTTTCTGCCCACCTACCCCCTTTCCAGGTCGCTCTCCTCCCTCACTCCGGCCCCGACTTTCCCACCACCCCCTCCATCGTCTGCAAAGATCAAGGTTACAGATGGAGGAATGGAGTCTGAGGAGCTGCCACATACATCTGTATCGTACACAATCTCCATTAATCCTCTTTATACAGTTAGCAACGCGTTGAAGATCTGCATTTAGAGTGGGTGAAAATTGGAGGATTGAGGTTGCAGATCATCCTTGGCTGAACTCAGTAGAGGGAGAAAAGGGCATTTAGGTCCGGTCATGGATGACCTTGTTGGGGATTTATGGGGATCATATATCCCCCTAGCCCATACTAGCAGTCCTAATATGAGGAGAATAATCAACATGTAGAAATATGAAAGAAATAACACAAAAATTTGGTAACCCAGTTCATCAAAAAATGGCTACATTTGGGGGCGATGCCAAGTCAAGATATCAATATAATCAAATATATGATGATTATTATAACTTTGCAGATGCAATCACTAAAATCTAAGCATGGCTACTCTCCATGAACAACCCTCTCATATATATATCTTCTCCTCTAATATGAACAAACATACTTCGGTCATGGCTAGGGTTGTAGGAGTGCCCCTCATGGCATCTCCTAGGCCCTTTTGCCCTCTCATTAACACTATTTGTGGTTCTCTTTTTGAGTATCTTAGCTCTCTCCGTTAAGCACTTCGAATTATGGTCGAAACTATGTTTATATATGTGCAGGAGAAGCCTTAAACCTTGTTCAAGAAGAAATCATATTCAATTAAGGAAACTAAATCTGTCAGGATTTTGACCAGCATTTTGACCAGCGAGTTCCATAGGGTGCCCATGATTCTTGTTGTCTGCCAGGATCCAACCAACCCACTCCATGGGCTGCCAGTGGTTTCATCCATGACCATGATTCTGCTCCTTTTTCTCCTTAAACACTTCTATTTCAACTTGAACTCCTCCAATGTTTAGACTCCTTTTCCTCTTCCGTCTCCATGTTAGTTTAGAACTCCATAACCCAACAATCTCCCACCTAGAGACTAGAACCAATAAACCATAGTAACTACGTGTCAAACTCCCACCTAGATAATGATCATCCTACTTGTATCTTCACAACGTCGAGCAATAAACTCTCAACCCAAGCTTTCTCTCAATTAATAAGACGAGTTGAAACCAAGCGACGCTTCAACCTCTCCGTGTCGGATTTCTCTTGTCTCTCATTGAATCAAGCACTCCTATGATTTCTTGCAAGTCCACATTCGCATTCTCCAACTAATCCCACTTTCCTCACGATGCTTCTCCATTAAACACGATCTCCCCTTGCCTCTTCCATCGACTGCTGCATGTTTTTTCTTCGCTCTCTTTGTTAGGTACTCTCTGTTAGGTACTGTGACTTGTTCTCATTGCTGCCCAGCTATGAGTAGTCATCCCCCCCTAACATGTCGTTTGTTAATGACTCTCCTTTTTCCACCAAATGGTCCTTCGACTTGACTTGTGGCTCCCTCTTAGAGACTTTTTGATGTTGTTACAAATAGTGTGCAACACCCTCCCCTCTCTCCCAGAACTTTCGACCGATCGTTCCTCCGTCGTTCTGCAAGAAGTCTTCCTTTTCTCACATGGTCAATCGGCCTATACCACTCTTCTCCATGCTATTGCAAAACAATCTATTCCGTGTCCTGACATGTATATCTCCTTTCCTTGCGACTATTCACTGATTTGCTCTTTCAGACTCGCCTTAAGAATTTGAATCTTATACCCATGAAATATTTGATTGCTCTACTCCTAAGATTGATGCAACCACGATCTCCATCTCCTCTTTTTCAATATCTTCCCCTTCATCACCCAAATTCGTACTAAGCAAATTTCTCCTTGCGATCTTTCTGCAACCCAAGTTACTGCCCCACAATCCCTCGAACACCTTAAGTCTGTGCCACGATCCTGACTGAATTTTTGCAACCTCCTTACCATAGATTCCTGAAATCTAATTCTGAATCTGCTTTCGCATGCATCTATGCATCAGAATCTTCCGGATCTATGCAATTTAATCTTAATTTTCTGCAGCCTCCATTTCAATCAAATCTAGGCATCCCTCGAATTTTCCACCGGAGCTCTAATACCAGCTGTTTGAGAATTTGGGGGATCACATATCCGCCTAGCCCATACTAGCAGTCCTAACATGGGGAGAATAATCATCATGTAGTAATATGAAAGAAATAACACAAAAATTTGGTAACCCAGTTCACCAACACATGGCTACGTCTGTAGGCGATGCCAAGCCAAAATATCACTATAATCAATATATGATGGTTGTTACAACTTTGCACATCTAATCACTAAGATCTAAGCATGGCTACTCTCCATGAACAACCTCTCTTCTAAGATGAACATACATACCTCAATCATGGCTAGGGATGTAGGAGTGCCCCTCATAGCATCTCCTAGGCCTCCTTGCCCTCTTCTCCTTAACACTATTTGTGGCTCTCTTTTGTGTATCATAGCTCTCTCCGCCAATCACTTCAAATTATGTTTGAAACTATGTTTATATAGGTGTAAGAGAATCCCTAAACCTTGTCCAAGAAGAAATCTTATTCAATTAAGGAAACTAAATCTGTCAGGATTTTGACCAGCGAGTTCCATGAGATGGCCACGATTTAAATCATGCCCATGATTCTTGCTGTCTACCAGGATCCGACCATCCCACTCCATGAGCTGCCTGTGGTTTCATCCATGGTTATGATTCTGCTCTTTTTTCTCCTTGAACACTTCTATTTCAATTTGAACTCCTCTAATGTTTTGACTCCTCCTTTTCCTCCTCCATCTCTATGTTGGTTTATACTCCATAACCCAACTGACCTTCATAGTAAGTTTAAATTCTGTCACACCATTTTCAATTTCAAGGACACCCAAATGGAAATTGGAGAGCCCCATTGGCTCCCATTTCTCACATGTACACGCTTGCAAATTTTCGGCACCCACGTTACTCCTATGAGATCTAACCTTTTTTTTCGTGAGATTACGATTGAATCTGTCGGCGTCACCTCCTCCTCCTTTCATACTTTGGCTTAGGCTTGAATTTGGGGAAATTCGGAATCCCTAGAGAAATAGGGAGGGAGTGGTCAAATGATGTGAGAAAGGACTATGATTGAAAGTCAAAATTTGGGTTTAATATTTATTTGTCCTAATATTTTTTTTAAAAAAATCAAATAAACTTAGTAAATTTATGTTATTATTGTTATGGATAGGAGTACCAGAAATTTGAGATTATTGGAGTAGCAGACAATGGGTTTGGGGGTCGGTGTGGGTTCGAGTATTTGGATTCTTAATTAACAAATCCATCAAGTTATTAAACGGCCCCGTTAAATATTTGTGTGATGTTAGTCACGTGCCATCACATGACCGAAAATCGTTAAACATTTAGTGTTTTGGCAAGTGGGTACTTGCCGAAAATATGGAACATGGATGAGGACATTTGAAAAAAAAAAAAAAAAGATGTTAACAGACTAAAACAGGGGTTTTGCCAAAAAAAAAAAAAAAAGTAAATAAAAAATAGAGAAGATGAAAGAGAATTGAAAAAGATTTAAGGATTGAAAAATAGAAAAAAAAAACTAGAGATAATACATCTCGCACTGAAAAATATGGCTCACACATCATAGACTAAAAACTAATTTGCTATATAGAAAGAAAATTAGAAACTAGATAAAAGCCACAACCCAAAGATAGCTTTACTTTTACAAGCTCTTGATCTGATCTCAAACACTAAGGTTCCAAAATGAAGCAATCCCAAATACCTCCTCCAGAAATCGAGCTCAAGCTCGAAAGGTACTTAAACAAGCTAAGCTGAGTCTGTCAGGCTTGGATCACTTTATTACACCCTACAAGTGTAAGACTCGCAATACATTTTTGCCAAGGATAAGTTGCAGAAAATGATGCATTAGTCATTCGCACATTTTAGAAAATACAAGAAAATAAAATATGTTTGTTTTTAATACAGTCTGTACAAAAGCAAATCACCTTTTTATACAGGGCCATGAGATTTGAATCTTCAAAAGGCAAATAGCCTGCCATGAGCACAAAAAGAATTACACCACACGACCACAGATCTGCCTTAGCTCCGTCATAACCTTTGTTATTCATCACCTAACGTGAAGAGAAAAAAGATCCTTAAAGACTGTTGATCCAGCAAAATAAGAATATTACATTGTAACAAGATATTAATATACCTCAGGGGCAACGTAATTTGGTGTGCCACATGTTGTATGTAGTAAGCCATCTTCCTAAGAGAGAAAAATCAGTAACTAAGTTTTGAAATACCTTGTGCACAAGGAACAACGTATATCAATAATCAATCATAAAATGGCCATTAGGAAGTGGAGTATTAAAGTATGGTAAGAAATAAATAAAACAAGTTAGCTGTTAATGGTTGTAAATTTTAATTTCAGGGAGATCGGAACTATCTCAATTTATTGATGAATGAACACAAAAATATCATACTCACTCTAACTTGCTGTGGCAGCGCGCTCAATCCAAAATCTGAAACTTTAAGAACTCCATTTGCGTCCAGCAATAGATTTTCTGGCTACAAATAGAAAAGATACGATAACCTAAATGTTGCATGGAAAATTTGCTTATATATTAATAAAATTAAACCTGTAATGGAAAAGGTATTAGACAACTTTGGGGAGATTTTGGAACAGCAAGACAGATCCGGAACGAGGGAGAGAAATAGCATACCTTGAGATCTCTATGGAAAACACCCCGGCTATGACAATAGTCTACCGCATTAATGAGCTGCTGAAAATACTTTCTTGCTTCATCTTCTTTCAGCCTACCTTTTGAAGCCTGGAAGATTAATGGCGGGATATCACGTCTTTACTTGGTATATAGAGCAATATTGTTATAGAATAAAAATGAAGTAGCTACAAGCTTACAATTTTGTCAAAAAGTTCACCACCTGTAACAAATTCCAAAACAATATATACTTTTGTCTTGCTCGCCATAACCTGCAGCAGAAAGACATTGACTCACGCAAAAACCATAAATGGCTGGTGGGATAAGTAAAACTCTGGCTAATAGAAATAGTGAAATACTATGAAGACAAAGAGCTTGAGAGTAAGTATGCATCAAATCATTGCCTCATCAATTAAGATTAGAAATACACAAATCTAGTAATATAACATCAAAAATGAGATGAGCTAAGGCTATCTTGTGTCACATCACAAGTTGACATATGAGGTGAGGGTGTCATGTTTACAGTTCGCTGATGAGTCAATATTGTTCTTGTGTTGGGTTATGGAGTCTACACCAACGAGGAGTATTGTTGAGGTGGAAGTCTAAAACAATTAGGAGTTTGAAAGGGAGTCAAAGTACTCAAAGGAGGAGGAAACGAGAGGAGGAGACTGAATCGCGGAGGAGAAATCTGGAACCTAAGAGGCCTCATAAGGAGGTCGCATAGTCAATTTGAGAAGGGGCAATTCTAGGCACCAATGCGATCTCTCAAGGAGTCCTCAAAAGTGGCACCTAAGAGGGCTCTCAGAGAGGTCGCATACCCCGTTACAATAATATTCAATTCCCTATTATGTTCGGGATTTTGACTCAAAATAGGTTTAGGGCTTTCATGTAGACCCTATATAAAAATGGGTGACGGCCTGAAACATGTGTGTGCTTGAGGGAGAAAGCAAGGATACACAAGAAAGAGCTACAAAGAGTGTCAAGGAGAAGGATGAGGGCCTAGGAGATGCCATGAGGGGAACTACTACAATCCTAGCCATGATCAAGATATGTGGGTTCGTCTAGAGAAAAGGATATATATATAGGAATAATTACCAAAATATGCAATTTACTATACTCTCTATTTCACAAAGAATAATGTACTATGTAGTAACATCTTAATGCAATATACTTTATAATTTTATTTCAAATAATGCAACATGGTTGGATGACGTTAAATTTGATTAACAAACCCATTAAAAATGTAACCCAGTTACTAAATTAACAAAAACCCCTTCTCTCTAATTGAATATGCCCACACCACCCACTATTGTTGACCCCCTACTCCTCCCCACCCTCACCATGCCTCCCCAATTTTCGCCCACAATCTAACTCCCTAAGATCTTTTTTTTCTCACCTACACCTCAGCCCCATCATTGACAGCCATCCCAACCATCCCAAAGCTTCATTCGGCTAAGTGTAAAACCCCTCCAAAACCCATACGCTGAACCAATTCTTTCGTTCCATTCAATTCAACAAACAAAAATTCACAAAATTCAATCACAGACTAACTGTAATGATTTTGCAACGTTCGATTTCTGCCCTCAATTTCTGCAAATTACCATCTTCCCCAAAACTCCCGCTCCATTTCAATCAATCCTCAATCATAACCTTATCCAGTCTTCGCCACTGTCGAATTAGGTCTTTCACTACCGCTGCCGCCACTAGTGTCGTTGACGTTTTCTATGTCGAGGAGAATGTTTCCCGGACATCACTGGGGTAAATTTGATTATTATGATTATTTATTTGATTTTGCTTGGGACAGAGGGAGTATGATTTTTAGGTATTGTGAGAACTGGGAGATATTGAAATCGAAACAGGTTTTTAATTGAATGGAAATAGCAGGGATTGAGAATTTGCATGTATACAATATGTTTTCTATAATAATTTTTTTTATTAACATTAAAACCCCCTTCGAATCTCTCGAAGGTGTGTAGGGGTGGTTGGGATGGTGGTGGCCGGATTCGAGAGAGACAGTGGCAGTCGTTGGGTTGGGTAGAGGGGTGGTGGGTTGGTTAACAACTGTTGGTGCATTATAAATGAGTTAGTTTTTTAACGAATGTTGACATTTTGGTTAAGTTTTTGACGTCGTTAGGTTGATTTAACGTATATTGCATTAAATGTAAAAAAAATAGAGATAATACATATCATTAAGATGTCACTAACTATTACATTGTATTAATTGTAAAAATTGAGAAAGTGTGTTGCGTATTTAGGTATATATATATATATATATATATATATATATATATATATATATATATATATATATATATACCTAAATACTTAGATCTTGGTTATTGGAGGTGCAAAGTTGTAACCACTATCATATACTCCCTCCGTCCCATTAATAACTTCACCTTTTACCCAAAATGGCGTCCCGTTAGAAGCTTCACCTTTCCTTTTTTGGCAAAGAATCTTTACTATTTCCTCCACTTATTCCCTCTCCTATTTCACTATTACACTCACAACACTTTTCAAATTTACTATTTCCTCCACTCATTCTCTCTCCTATTTTACTATTACACTCACAACATTTTCTTCACCCTTAATTTGCGTGTCGGGCCTAAAATGGTGAAGTAATTACTGGAACGGAGGGAGTATTGATTATAGTGTATACCCTTGCTTGACAACACCCCTAGATGTAGTCATGTGTTGACGAACTAAGTTACTAAATACTTGTGTAATTTTCTTTCATGTTGTCTGTGTGTTGATTATTCTCCTCATGTTATTTCTACTAGTATAGGCTAGGTGGGTGTGAAACCCCCCTTCCCCAAATCCCTAATAACTTATTTGAGGGTTCTCACCTCTTCAAATCACTGAGACCATATCTCACATTAAAATACATATTGTCAAGTGTTTTTCGGCAGGTATTATAACTACCCTTCCTTAATAAGTGATAAGGTTACTCTCTCTCTCTCTCTCTCTCTCTCTCTCTCTCCAGGCTTTGTCATACATGGTTGTTCTTCTCGGGGGGCAGTCTCATCACATTGTGGAGAGCTTAAGTACACATCGTGATGGCTAGAAGAAGTGGGTTCTTTCCACCAGGTGATAAATTACTCTTATTAGAACTTGTTGATCAAGAATCCCTTTGTTTCTCGCGGACCCTTCATGGGATGAGAGATGGGCCTTGCAATTGTTTATGTAAGGATGTGTCGGAGGGAAGGTTCCAATTTACATTATCATTCCTCATTCATCAGTTCCCGGTTCATACACCATCATCACTGCTTTCTTTTCAGGGAATGTTTCACAACCTTCTTGGAATTTCCCTTATTTCACAACCTACATAATCAAAAGTTCAAGGTCTACTCCTTGCTCCTTTTCCATAAGACCTAGCACTAGATATTGGAATAAGTATTGAAAAGAACATCGAAAAAAAGTGCAATCAAGTCAAACGTAGTATCTTACTCATCAAAGTTGACAATAAGATATAAATAGTGTAACTAACCGATTCATACCTCGTACATACGAATTACATTTGGATGTCTGATTAATTTCATGGTAGAAATTTCTCTTTTAATCTGAAAATGAAACACACAACGTTAAAGCAACGGTTGCAGGGAGATATAGAGAATCAACTAAGACATATTCTCCTCAATTTAAAAATCCCAAAGAAAGGCCCCAAGCCCCTTAACACCGATACAAACATTATAAAATGAGGCTCGCCAAACATAAAATTTTAAGTTCATAGAGAAAAGACATATTACAAAGAAACGTTGATACAGTTAAAACATAATAATGATTCATTTTTTGAGCAACATTCATCAATTACACTTGAATTTAAAGTGGAATCTTCCTCGCAAGCTATAAAGCAATTTTAGATCAATAAGGTCATTAACAGAAAAGAACAATACAGCTGATCAATGCTCTACTTGTATTTGGTTTGTTGGGTTTGGTGCCATCTAAGTTGGGAACGCCTAAATTAGGAAATTAAACAAGCAAATTCGGAATTCCTGACACAGCCGATGGGAGCGACCGCGTGGTATGGGGCGCACAACAGCGTCAAGTCTCTGGACAAAGAGAGCGATTGCACCCAAGTCGGGGCGATCGTGCGCTGGCTTTCTGTGCGGACGAGGCGATCGCGCCCTCAGTAGGGGCGATCGCGCCCTATGCCGCTTTTGGGCTTTCCTGCGGCAGAATCTGGCTCAGGGTTAGAAGTAAGGCATATAAATAAGTCTACCCCCAACCATGTTTGTAGTTTATTTTGCTTATTTGTTTCTCTAGATATAGGGTTTGCACATACAGAAATTCTTTGCCAAGAATTTGTGCATTAGATTAGACATTGTAATCGGTTGATTTCAATAAGATAATAATATTCTCTCCCTCTGCCCGTGGACGTAGTCAAGTTGGTGAACCACGTATATTCTTGTGTTGTGTGATTGTTGCTTGTTTTCTATCTTCTACATAAACTTTGTTCTAACAAACTGGTATCAGAGTCGGTCAGGTTGAGGAAGATATAGTGTCGTTCCGCTGAAGAAGAAGATGGGATCAGGAATTGAATCACCGGTCGACAAGTTTAATGGTAAGAATAGTTTTTCTTTTTGGCAAATTAAGATGAAAGCCTTGTTGAGAGACAAGGGCTTGTAGGATCCAGTGGTTGCTGCAATCGGGGATCGTCATGATCCAAAGGGCAAATCAGAAGCCGTTCCCACCGGTGCTGTCGCGGCTGCAACAGCAGAAGGTTCGGAGAAAGCGAAAAAGATAGCAGAGAAGGAAGAGACAGATCTGATCGCGCTAGATGAGAGGGCCCACTCTAAGATCTTCAGGTGTCTAGATGATGATGTTATAGCAGATATTACAGATACAAATTCCGGAGGTGCTTTGTGGCTTGCGTTGGAAGATATGTATTTGACACGATCATTGACCAACAAGCTATATTCTCTCCGAATGCATGAAGGTACGCCCATTAGGGATCACCTAGATAGATTTACATCTTTATTACTTGAACTCCATAATATAGATGCTAAGGTTGTTGATGAGGATGCTGCATTAATGCTTATTGTTTCTTTGCCTTTATCATATGAGCACTAGGTTGACTCTAGTATCAGTGGTAAGGAGACGGTGACTCTAGTATGTGAAATCCTCACTTAAGACTAGAGAATTACGTCGTAAGGCAAGCGGTAATAGTGATACAGATAATCAGACAGTAGATTTGGTTGCGAAAGGCAGCAGCAGGGGTTCTAGCAGTAAACAGAAGAAAAAAAAGTCTTCTGGCAAGAGGGGCCCGAAACCTGATGATGTTTGTAATTTCTGCAAGGGGAAGGGACATTGGAAGACAAATTGTCCTAGGAAGAAGCGAGGCGAGCCTCCAAATCGCAATGAAGCTAATGCTGCTGCAGTTGATACGAGCGGCTCTGATGGGGATTATGCTCTAGTGATAGAAGAATCTGCAAAACAGTCGGATGTGTGGATTCTTGATTCTGGGGCTTTTTATCATATCAGTCCGAGGAGAGAGTGGTTTACAACCTACGAGCAGCTAGATGGTGGTAATATTCATACGACCAATAGTTTTACTTGCAGGGTGGTTGGTGTTGGCTCAATCAATTAGACTCATGATGGTAAATTCTGCACTTTGAACGATGTGAGGCATGTTCCACAGATGATGAAGAACATGATATCTCTTAGTCAGCTCGACAGCAAAGGGTACAGTTTCAAAGGTAAAGATGGAGTAGTTTATATCAGCAAAAGTTCTGAAGTGATTCTGGGAGGCCTTAAGCGGGGCTCCTTATATTTCCTCCAAGGAAGGACGCTTTCTGGGTCAGTATTGGTTTCATCATCTGAAGTGGTCAAGGAGAATATAACAAAGTTATGGCATATTAGGCTTGGACACATGAGAATTAGAGAGATGCAGATATTGGCTAACCATGGTCTTCTGTGTGGCCATAAGGTCAAGGACCTTAAGTTCTGCGAGCTTGAAGAATAAGAGTGAGGCTCTCACCAACTTCATATAGTGGAAGACATTAGTGGAGAATCAGACAGGGAAGAAGATTAAGCGACTCCGGACAGATAATGGTTTGGAGTTTTGTAGTGCTGAATTTGATGAGTTCTATAAGCAAGTGGGGATTTCTAGACATCTTACTATCAGGGGTACAACACAGCAAAATGGTATATTAGAGCGCATGAATCAGACATTGTTTGGCTAGGAAAAGGTGCATGCTCCCCAATGCAGGGTTGTCTAAACGGTTCTGGGCATAAGCAATTAGTGCAGCATGTTACTTAATAAATCGCGGACCACATACAGGTATCAGTCTCAAGATTCCCAATGAGGTATGGTCAGGTAAACCTGTTTATTACTCTAATTTAAGGGCTTTTGGTTTTACTACTTATTATCATGTGGATGATGGGAAGTTGGAGCCGAGGGCTAGAAAAGGAGTTTTCATGGGTTATGGGGATGGTGTCAGGGGATACTGTATTTGGTCTCCATCAGATGGTAGGATAATAATAAGAAGGAATGTTGTTTTTGATGAAAACTCTGTGCTTAACCCTATTATGAGATCTGTGGTTGTATCAGGTGTTAGTAGTATTGATAAACACGTGGAGCTACAAGATACTTCAAAGTTGAGGAGTACACATTCAGATGTTCATCAGAATCTACCGTCAGAAACAAAGCACCAAAAAGTTCATTGCCAGTTTTCGAGAAAAATGGGTTAGCTCAAGAGAGGTCTAGACGGGCTAATTTCGGGAAGCCTCCAGTGAGGTATGATTTTGAAGACATGGTGTCTTATGCACTTCAAGTTGCCGAGGAAGTGGAGCCCGATGTTTCGGAGCCAACTACTTTCAAGGAAGCAGTTACATGTTTAGAGTCCGCTTAGTGGCATGCAACGATAGGGGATGAGATGGAGTCACTTCACAAAAATTCAACATGGGAGCTAACCAAGAGGCCAGAGGGCAAAAAGATTGTGACTTGCAAGTGAGTCTTCAAGAATAAGGAAGGTATGTCAACATCAGAGGGGGTCAAGTATAAAGCTCGTATAGTTGCAAGGGGTTTCACACAGCGGGAGGGCGTTGACTACAATGAGATCTTCTCACCAGTGGTTAGACACACTTTTATCAGAGTACTATTAGCAATGGTGGCATATCAGGATTTGGAGCTCGAGTAGCTAGATGTGAAAACAACTTTTCGACATAGAGAGTTGGAATAGGAGATTTATATGACACAACCAGATGGGTTTCAAGTTCTGGGAAAAGAAGACTACATTTGTAAGTTGAAGAAGTCCTTGTATGGGCTCAAGCAATCGCCTAGGAAGTGGTACAAGCGGTTTGACAGCTATATGACAGAGATTGGCTACACGAGGAGCGTGTATGACTGTTGTGTGTATCACAATAAGTTAGTGGATGGTTCGATAATCTATCTGGTTCTTTATGTTGACGATATGTTGATAGCGGCCGTCAAGAAGTCAGATATTCAGAAGTTGAACGGTCTACTATATGCAGAGTTCGAGATGAAGGATTTGGGTGCGGCAAAGAAAATTCTGGGCATGGAGATCTATAGCGATAAAAGCCAACGAAAATTGTTCTTATCCCAAAAAGGTTATATCAAGAAAGTTTTAGAGAGGTTTGGCATGTCTACAACAAAGCCTTTAGATTCTCTAAGTCCAGCGAATGCACGTCTGTCTCTGTTGCCTTTGCACCTAAGTCGGATGAGGGGAAAGACTGTGGCTCGAGTACCCAATTCTAGTTCAGTTGGTGGTTTAATGTATGCTATGGTTTGCACTAGGCCGGATCTTGTTCATGCTGTTAGTGTTGTTAGTAGGTTCATGGGAAATCCTGGTAAGTAACATTGGCAAGCAGTGAATAGGATCTTCAGGTACCTTAAGGGTACATCAGATGTTGGGCTCATTTATGGAGGTGGTACAGAATGTGTAGTTGAGGGTTATTGTGATTCGTACTACTCTGAGGATGTTGACACGAGAAGATTTATGAACAGGTATGTGTTCACTCTTGGTGGGTCAGTTGTCAGTTGGAAGGCTACTCTACAATATACAGTGACATTGTCTACTACGGAGGCGGAGTACATAGCATTAACAGAAGCTGCAAAAGAGGGGATATGGCTAAAGGGTTTGATCAGCGACCTTGGGTTAAATTAGGATCAGACTACAATATTTTGTGACATTTTGAGTGCAATCTGTTTGACCAAGGATCAAGTTCATAATGAAAGGACCAAGCACATAGATGTGAGGTATCATTTTCTGAGGAGTGAAAAACGGATCAAGGTGAAGAAAGTGGGTAATGCGGACAATCATGCTGACATGTTCACGAAGTCCGTTCCGACTAGCAAGTTACAACATTGCTTGGACTTTGCTGAATGTTCGCAGCTATTAGATAGCATCTGAGGCAGAGGGGGAGTTCTGATTGTGATTTGGAGGTTAGATGTCAAGGTGGAGATTTGTTGGGTTTGTTGTCATCTAAGTTGGGGGCGCCTAAATTAGGGGTACAAGCAAATTTGGAATTCCTGACACAGCCGAAGGGAGCGACCGTGCGGTATGGGGCGCGCCACCGCGCCAAGTTTCTGGACAAAGGGAGCGATCGCGCCTTATTCGGGGCGATCACGCACTGGCTTTCTGGGCGGACGGGGCGATCGAACCCTTAGCAGGGGCGATCATGCCCTATGCCAGTTTTGGGCTTTCCTACGGCAGAATCTGACTCAGGGTGTAAAACCATGCAGGGTTAGAAGTAGGGCATATAAATAAGCATACCTCCAACCACGTTTTTAGTTTCTTTTGCTCATTTGTTTCTATAGATTTAGGGTTTGCACAGACAAGAATTATTTGTTAAGAATTAGTGCATTATATTAGAGATTGTAATCGGTTGATTTACAGAAGATAATAATATTCTCTCCCTCTGTAC
Source organism: Adenophora triphylla var. japonica (assembly GCA_022495995.1). Taxonomy (NCBI): domain Eukaryota; kingdom Viridiplantae; phylum Streptophyta; class Magnoliopsida; order Asterales; family Campanulaceae; genus Adenophora; species Adenophora triphylla. The sequence continues at coordinate 96,208 of JAFEMH010003526.1, forward strand.
TGTACGTGGACGTAGCCAAGTTGGTGAACCACGTATATTCTTATGTTGTACTCCCTCCGTCCCGGCCGAAGTGTCCCAACTTTCTATTTTGGGCGTCCCATTTAAAATGTCTCATACCCCAAAAAGGGAAGTCTTTTCACTATTCCACCCACTCATTCTCTCTCCTACTTTACTTTTACACTCACAACATTCTCTCTCCTAACTATTCCTCCCACTCATTCTCTCTCCTATTTAATTTTTCATACTCACAACATTTAAACTTTTCTCTTTCTTACATCACTTTCCTTAATTTTCGTGCAATTGTCCTTTTCGGACACTTCGATCGGGACGAAGGGAGTATGATTTTTGCTTGTTTTCTACATTCTACATAGACTCTATTATAACATGGCTAATGCCAGATATCAGAAAGTTAACTTCTTTCTTCATTATGTTCGAATGAAAAGCATTAACTTCCAACTTCTAATATCATTTTTCTCTCGTCTCTGAATTTCTGGGCATCCAAACAAGGCCCAATATTAAGAGCCTACTCAAATAATCCAAAAGTAAAAGAAAGTATCCGTATCTATGAAATTATAATCTAACAAAAAAAAATTCAAGAAACTCAAAAGGACAAAGAGTTTTTACCTAATCCACATTTCCAAAACCCAGAAATCTATGAGATTTAAAAAAGTCAACTCACTAAAATAGAAGCAAATTAAGAAAAGTCAACTGAACATAAAAATCTCCAAATAGAGCAAATATCAAACGGGGAAATAGAAATTCTTCAAACTAGTATCACAACCTGAGAGATCATCTTATGCTTGAGGACTTTCTCCTTGTCGAGAATCTTGATGGCAAAGTTTTCGCCGGACTCGATGTTTCGGGCAAACTTGACCTTTGCAAAAGTACCCTCTCCAAGAGTTCTTCCCAGTTCGTACCTCCCAACTCTTGTCCTCCCACTACTGCCCCCTCCTCCTCTAGAAGTCATTGCTTCCTCAAAAATCACTATTAAATTACCCCTCTCTTAATATATATATATATATACCCGATCTTTCAATCAGATTCTTTGTGCCCTTATTCCTCTATGAATATATACAAGATTCTTATCTCTCCCTATCCCTAAAAATGAATACAAATACCATCCATCCCTTGTTTATTTCTCTAATCAATCTATGATACAGATACCATCCATTGTATCAATTTGATCTCTTTCTCTGTTTCTCTCTCTCTCTCTATATATATATATAGATATGGATATGAAAATGAAAAGAATGGAGGGTTCAAGATCTCTTCTTTTTACAAGGTTGCCAAACTTGAGACTTAGCTACACTCATCTTTTATTTAAGAAACTTCCTTTTTTGACTACCCAAAACAAAGAAAGATAGAAACCCAGAAGGTAAATCTCTAAAATATCAGTAGAAGAAAGAAAGGAATTCAAACCGTAATTGGGAAGAAATTGATGTGGGGTACGGAGGATGAGGAGCAGACACCATTGATGAACAAGCTGCAAAATTAATGTGAAAAGGAGTAAAAAAAATTGAGGGTAATCATTCAAATAAGCGTGGGTTTAGGGATTGAATCTCTCTCTCTCTCTCTCTCTCTCTTCGTGAATTTGTAAAGAATGAATGATGAGAAAGCTGAATAAGGGGGCGAGTAAATTTGTCAGTTCAATTACATGTCAATAAGATATCGCCTATACCTTAGTTATTATACGAGGAAGGTCGAAACTGTTGAATGATGTACGGCCCCAATTTAGTCGCTCGACTCGCTCTTGTTTACAAGTCCAACGTTTGTTCCAAGAGAATTGTTAACCCCGTACTATTAAATTTCCCCTGAACAAATTAAAATAAACTTCCATTCTTTGATTTTTTTTCTTTATAAACTATTGAACATATTGACCCACCCCAATCAACCACATACTCCCTCCGGAAAGGGCCAAAATGGGCATAAATTTGTGGGAGGTCTGCACGGACCGTTGCCCGTGACCCGTTTGATCCGGACCCTTTCAGCCCGTGACCCGTAGTTCGCCCAGACCGCTTTGTATACGGGGCGGGCTTGGATCGAGAAAGTTCGCACGGACCGGGCTTTAGCCCAAGGATCGAAAGATTCGTTTGATCCATGGCCCTGTTGGCCCGTTTACAATGAGGTTCGCACGGACCTATTTGTAAAAAATAAGTTTTTTTATCTATTAAACAATTTATATACTTTAAATTGTTTGATTTTTTTTATCTTTTTTTATATACATATTTGTAACAAATATCAGTAGTAAAAAAGTCTAAAATATTATTTTCCAGTCAATAAAAAAATAAAAATAAATAAAGGTTAGTCCGTCCCTCTTTTCTTTTATACACTTTCATTTGTTTAGTTTTTTTTTTTTTGTGTTTTTATATACCTTTTCGCAAAAAATATCAGTAATAAAAAAGTCTAAAATATTATTTCCTAGTGAATAAAAAATTAATAAAAAATAAAAATAAATTAAGGATAGCACGTCCCTCTTTTCTTTTATATACTTTCATTTGTTTAGTTTTTTTTCTATCATTTTTATATACATTTTTGTAAAAAAATAGCAGTAATAAATAAAGTCTAAATGTTAATATAAGTATAATCCCATAATAGAACAAAAAGGTCAGTATGTGCCGCATATAAGGCTTGAAATTTTAATTTCTTTTATTACGTAGTTGTAAGTACTCCCGGACCGCTCTCCATCCGAGCATACGAAAAGCACTAAGGGTTCACGTCCCCGCGATTACGAAGATCCGTAACTTCCCAAAGATCAAACTGATCAAAGCAAACCAAAAAAGGGAGTTTCCAGGCATAAAAAGACATCAGAAGGGCCCTGCAAGAATGACACGAAAGTATAAAAATCCTGATGTTACCTACTGGTCCGTGCAGACCTTTCTGTCAATTACTTACTCTTGTGGACTTCCTTGTCAACACGCCAAATGCACAAATTTCGGAAAATGACAGATTCAAGAAAGAGCCGTACAGACCTCTTTGCTTCCGTACGGACCTCTTTGTCAAGTCCCAGAAGCCTATAAATACAGCCATCTACAGCCTCATTTAGACACACCAAAACCCCTCCTATCATCCTCCAATCCTTCCTCCAGCTTCCCCCATCCATTTTGAGGCATTCTGAGGCATTTCGAGGCCTCCCGAGCCATCCCGAGGCGTCCCAAGCCATCCCGAGGCAATCCTGGTCCATCTCGGTCCGTCTCGATCGACCTCCCGACGTCACATAACCCTCATCCATCTTCAATCAAACCTCATCAAACCACATTCACCCACAAAACTCCAAACACCCTACAACGACTCAAAAAGCGTTCAAAATCCGCGAGTTTAGCGAGTGTAAACGAGAGTTAATTAGGGGAGGTTCTGCCTGAGTGAGTGCAAAATTTCTCTCCTCTTTAAACCACCACAAATCAAACACATTCCCCCGAGGAAGATAGAAACAAACCAACATTAGTGAGATCTCCTTCCGAATCCTAAATAAACTGCTTTTATTTACGAGTACTTTAAATATTTATGTTTAAACACATCGTTTACAATGTAGACGTTATTTATTTTCAAAATGCATTTTATTTTTTAAAAACACACATACATACACACAAAAAAAAATTTCAAAGAAATGTTTAGAAAGACTCATGTATATGAGGCGCGTTGGGTGAGCTCAAAATTCTCTTCTCGAGGCGTAACCTGGCCTCCGAACTCAAAATCTAATCACACAACCAAAAGTCTTTTTTCAATGTTTTGGGCATAATCAAAACGGCGTGACGACTCTGTCTTTTTGAAAGAAATTAATCCGTTCAATCCGTGAAGCAAACCTTTCCCGGATCGGGTAATTTTAGTTGACGACTCCGCTAGGGAATAATTTGTTTTAAAAACTTCTAAAGAGATTTTTAAAACATGATGAGGGTCAAACTTTTGTTTTACATTTTCTTTGACTATTGTGTGTGTGTGTGTTTTACTTTTTTGTCTTGCTTATTCAAAAAAATAAAAAAGAAAAAATGCATCATAATATATCTGTGTACATACCTTTTAAAACACATTCTGTAAAAAACTCCTGTTTTACTCGAAAAAAGAATTTTAGTGACTCCACACTACGCGCACTCTTATCCTGAACACTTGCACACTACAACTCCAAACCCGGGATAGTCACAGTTGCAGTTCGATTGCTGTTCCTATGCCTTTCTTGCGTGCACGGGATCATTCCAAACTTTCCATCCTCGCCAGTGTCAACCATGCACTATTTGCGTCAAACTCTATCCCAGACTTGGTTGGTTTTTTACCCAGTTCGTATCATAAAGCCTAGATATATATCTCATGTCGGCCATTTTTCTGAGCCAAAACCTAAAAGTCAAGGCCACTTGCGAAAGCAAGCTTGGCAGAATCATCTGTTGACCCAATCTTGACTTATAGCGTTAGCTCAGAAACTGACCTACACGAGATATACGTCAACGCCCAATGTGACACCATGTCATCAAGCCTTTAATGCGTCATCCATGAGAATCCGACCTAGTAAAAACCTAAAGTCAAAGATCCCTTGCGAAAGCAAGACAAGGAAAGGTCATGCTAAATTTTTGACCCTATCTTGACTTAGGGATATTGGCTTTATTCACTATTCACATGGCGAAATCATTGAAACTTACATGACAGGCTCGGTCCTTAGGTTCGTTTCTATTTTTGGTCGGTGGAAACCACTTGCCCTATAGGACCCTCGCTCGGGCGAAATACATGTGAAAAACGAGGGACTTATAGATGTAGTGATGGTTTCTACTGACTCAGGATCTAGAAATAGTTGCGAAAAAGAAGAGCAATATTTTCCAACCATTTAGGATTTTGAGAAAACATGTTTTAAGTAAATTGAAACAACAAAAAAAATCATAAAAAGGAAAACTGCATGCCGCATGAGCTTTCCCCTTTATCCAAAAAAAAAACCATCCCGAGTCTAAACCCTGCCTTTCGCCTAACGTTGCGAACCGAGAGTGGTTGAGGGTCCCCGGTTGCCGTCTTTTCAGCATTAAAGTCACAAGGTCTGACGGTCCTTCCGATTCAGAAGTTCGAACGGTCCGTTATTCTCCAATGGCAGGGTCGACAGATAATAGTGAAGGGAATGGGACTCCGCCCCAGGGAAATCTCCAAACAATGGAAGAATTATTGCAAGCTTTTAAGACTCTTGAGAAACGCCAAGTAGAGCAGCAGGCTTGGATCGAATGTGCCATGCGTCATCTTGGAACATTTATAGTCCCCCAACCGGATGGGACTTTCATAAAAGACGAAGACGTGCCTGCTCCCTCAGCTTTCAGAATTACCAGCAAGTCCCTCCTTCACAAAGCTATGAATACCCGACAATCCAAAGCAGCTCCCGCTCAAAGCTTCATTCAACCACCGGTCAAGCAGCTCCGACATTCCAAATTCACAATCAGTTTCCCGGCTCCGCTCCGCCAACTCAATATCACTAGCACACCTATGGGCCTGCTCCCTCAAATCCCAATTGTAAGTACCCCAATCCGGACCGCTCTCTATCCGAGCATACGGAAAACACCGAGAACTCACGCATACGTGATCCCGAAGACCCGTAACGTCCAAAAGGTCCAAAACCACCAGCCAAACCCAAGGAAGGCCTTTCAGGGATAAAAGGGAACTCAAGGACTTTGCAGGAATTACAAAAAAAAATAGCCAATTAACATAGTGGTCCGTACGGACCACTTTGCAAAGTAAGAATGGTCCGTACGGACACTTACTTCAACACGCCAAAATGATGAAAAAATCTCCTTAAAGTCCACAATATTTCCTGAAATCCAGAAAAACCAAAAAATTGTAATTGCACAATGGTCCGTGCGGACCACTTTGCAATTTTTTGGGGTCTATAAATAGAGGGCTCCCCCTCTTATGTCATTCACACCTCCCTTCTCTCCTCTCTCCTCTCTCCTCTCTCCCCCAGCTTTCAAGCAAACTTCTAAGCCTTCCCGGTCCCTCCCAAGGCCTCCCGAGCCATCCTGAGGCGCTCCCGAGCCATCCCGAAGCCTTGTCGGTCCATCCCGAGCCATCCCGAGGCCCTCCCGAGCCATCCCGATGCCCTTCCGGTCCATCCCGAGCCATTCCGAGGCGCTCCCAAGCCATCCCGATGCCCTGCCGGTCCATCCCGAAGCATTCCGAAGCCCTGTCGGTCCATCCCGAGCCGCTCCCGAGCCATCCCGAAGCCCTGCCGATCTATCCTGAGGCATTCCGAAGCATCCCGAAGCCCTGTCGGTCCATCTCGAGCCATCCCGAGGTGCTCCCGAGCCATCCCGAGGCACTCCTGAGCCTTCCCGAGGCATTCTGAAGCATCCCGAAGCTCTGTCGGCACACACCGGTCCATCCTGAGACATCCCAAAGCTCTGCCAGCACATACATCGGTCAATCCCGAGGCAATCCCGGTCCATCCCGGTCCGTCTCTATCGACCCCCGACATCTCATATCAAACACATTCCCCCGCGGAAGATAGACACAAACCAACATTGGTAAGGCCTCCTTCCAAATCTCATTTAATTAATTTCAGTATTTAAATATTTCTTTTAAATACATCGTCTGCAATGTAGACATCATTCTCAAAATGAATTTTTAAAAGCACACACACACACACAACATTTAAAGAAAGAAGGGTATCGAAAGACTCGTGTATACGAGGCGACTCGGGTGAGCTCAACTATCTCTTCCCGAGGCGTAACCTGACCTCCGAACTCAAAAATCTCATCACACAACAAAACAAAAAAAAATACCCTTTTCTCAATGTTTTGGGCACAATCAAAACGGCGTGGCGACTCTACAAAAACCGCACACCTTCGAAAGCGAGAGATGCCGTCCGGCCACGGATCGGGTAATTTCAGTTAGCGACTCTGCTGGGGACGTTTTGTTTTAAAAACTTTTAAATAATTTTTTTTAAAAACAATGATGAGGGACAAACTTTCATATTACCCTTTCTTTAACTGTTCTGTGTGTGCATGTGCTTTACTTTTTTTGCTTATTCAAAAAATAAAAAAAAAATGCATCATAATACATATGTGTACATACTTTTAAAATACACTCTGCAAAACTTTCTGTTTTACTCAGAAAAAGAATTTTAGTGACCGTACACTACGCGCACTCTTATCCTGTACACTGCACACTACAACCCTAAACTCGGGATGGTCTCAGATGCAATTCGATTGGTGTTCCTATGCCTTTCGAGCGCGCATGGGATCATTCCAAACTTCCCATCCTAGCCAGTGTCAACCATGCACATTTGCGTCACACTCTGTCCAGACTCGGTTGGTTTTTGACCCAGTCCGTGTCATAGAGCCTGGATACATATCCCATGTCGGCCATTATCTGAGTCAAAGCCCAGAAATCAAGATCTCTTGCGCAAGCAAGGCGATGAAAGGTCATGCTAAAATCTTGACCCGATCTTGATTTCCAAAGCTACACCCAGATAATGATCCGTGCCGGATATACGTCCATGCCCATATGACACCATGTCATCAAGCCTTTAATGTGTCATCCATGACAATATGACCTAGCCGAAATCTAAAGTCATAGATCCCTTGCACAAGCAAGGTAAAGAGAGGTCATTCCGAACTCTTGACCCGATCTTGACTTTAGATATTGGCTTTGTTCACTATTCACATGGTAGACGCATTAAAACGAACATGACAGGCTCGGTCCTTAGGTCCGTTTTTCTTTTGGCCGGTAGAAGCCGCTTGCCCTATAGGACCCTTGCCCTGGGTTGTCCAACCTGGGAGGTCGAAATACAGGTGCAAAACGAGGGGCTTATAGCCGCAGTGATGGTTTCCACTGACCCAGGATCTATAATAGTTGTGAAAAAGAAGAGCAATCTTTTCCAACCAATTTAGGATTCTGAGAAAACACGTTTTAAGCAAATTAAAACAACAACAAAAACATAAATAAAGAAAAAGGAAACTGCATGTCGCATGAGTTTTCACCCCTTTATCCAAAAAGGGCCTTCCCAAGTCTAAACCTTACCCTTCACCCCCTCCAGCGAACCAAGAGTGGTTGAGAGCTCCCGGGAGCCGTCTTTTCAGTACCAAAGTCGCAAGGTCCGACAGCCTTTCCGATTCAGCAATCCGAACAGTTCGTTACTCTCCCATGGCGGGGTCGACATATAACAGTGAGGGAAACGAATTCTGCCCCCGAGAAATTTTTCAACGATGGAAGAGGTTTGGCAAGCTGTCAGAGCTCTTGAAAAATGCCAAGGGGAGCAGCAGGCTTGGATCGAAGGTGCCATGCGTCATTTCTGAACATTGGCCACCCCCCAGCTAGCTGGGGCTCCCATAAAAAAGGAGGATGTGCTCGCTCCCCCAGCTCCTAGAGTCTCTCAATATTCCTTAGGATCTAATCCTTTACCTCTATACGAGCCCCATATCTACGACATGAAGTCACAAGGCCTTCCAGGGAGGGACATGCCATGTCAATGCCCCAAAGTCCCGAGACCACCACAAACTGTCAAGCACATTTGGTGGGACATCTGCGACTGCACCGTATGTCTAGAGGCTGATTTCCAAGATGAGATAAGTGGGGAACGTCCCCCAAGAAAGAGAAAATCCTCTTATCAACAAAAATTGAAAAAGAGGTATGAAGTCGGTGATCCCACAGTTGGAACCCTAGGAGAACCATATGGAAAGTTTGACTACTATGTCATTTATTCCAACAAATCTCCTCAGCCTAACTCAACTAAAGATCATGGCCATTTCTACTCCATGATAAGCTGGGACGAGCTCCGCACAGCAACCAATGGTCCAAGCATCCTGGCGTCCCAACCTTTATCTTGGGAAGACATCAAGGCCATCGTCAAAGCCCCGACAAAAGCAATAACGCTGAACGAGCTAAGGTGCGATGTATGGTCGTATGCTAACCAGGGCCCTCCCATGACAGAAGTGGGAGAGACAAGCAAAGGAGAAGTAAAGCCAGAAGTAAACGTACTGACGCGTTCCGGCCAGATCCCGGTGAATCCTCCAAGGACAGACAAAAGGCCGGCAATACCTGAGCCTCGAACCGAGAAAGGCCCCTATGCCAAAGAAGCCAGAGTGCTTGACCCAAAGGCTGAAGACCCGATCTTGACCTAGCTCAAGCGCACTCAAGCCAATATATCCCTTTGGTCCCTACTCACTTCCTCTTATCCTCACAAGCTCAAGCTGGAAGAATGTCTAGCCCAGACCATGGTTCCAATCAATGTGACCCCGGATGAGGCAATTCAAATGATCGGCAATATTCACTACGATAACATCATTACCTTCACTGAGATCGATCTACCGAAATTTGGGGCTAACCATAACGAGCCTCTCTACATCACCGTTCAACTCGACGAGCATTGCCTTCCTCGGGTCTTGGTAGATGGAGGATCGGCCGTGAATGTCCTCCCTGCCAAAATGATGGACTTGCTAGGAATCAAGCCGACCGATCTAAAGCCATCAACTCAGACGATCAAAGCTTATGACTCAATGTCTCGCTCAGTCTTGGGGTAGCCACTCTGAACTTGTGGTTCGGAAAGCAGATGATACCAACAGACTTCCAGGTTATCGACATCCCGATCACCTTTACTGCTATCTCGGGCTGGCCTTCGCTGCACCAAATAAATGGGGTGGCATCCACTCTACACCAATGCGTGAAATTCGTTCAAGGAGATGATCTCACCATCATTTACGGGGACAGTGTGACTACAGAAGGGACCAGCACAAATGGCATTCCGGTCTTGGAAATCAAGCATGATAACGAGGGCATGATTTTGACAGGGTTCACGGTTGAAAGCCCGAAGGCCCAAGTGTGCCACATAGACCTCCCCCTTATTTGGGACCGGATTCCTCCTCCCATGAAGATGATGAAGCTTATAAAATACATTTCGGGGCTCGGTTTGGGCAAACACCATCAAGGTACCCATAAGATCATCGAGGTCAAAGAACAAAATACCAGCCGTGGCTTAGGGTACATCCCTACTCCCAAAGATGTTGCACGCGAAAAACGCCCAGCTGCTGACAAAAGAGGCTCGCACGCAACCTCCGACCTCCGTCCCTACAGCTTCGACATGGCCCGATACTTCACAAAGAAAATTGGCAATTTGAACGAAGAAACAGAAAAGAGGACAGAGCTGATCAACGCCAAACAAGATTGGTCGGCAACAATGGACAAATGGGAGAAGCTCCAAAGAAGCCTAGAAAGGTTCAGAGGCCTCGAGCCAAACCCCGTCAGAAGAGTATTCCTTGACGCACCAACTCAACCGGGACCCACCACCACACCACTATTCACAATGAATTTTGGTTCGGGAAGACCCCCTCTTTGGTGGAGGAACTCGAGAAAATTTCTGTCATCACCCCTGCCACAGATAAGCAGGATTAGTCAGTATTCGAGCTAACAATGCCCAAGGCAAGAAAATAAGACTTCGCAGAAGATGCCTGGAACGAGCCATCGCTACAACAACTTTTTAATGAAGAAATCGAAGTGCCAGACTTAATCGGTTTTGTTTCCGATAAATTTGTGGTAGCCATGATTGGGGGCATCAGCACGAAGCCTTTCGACCCTCCCTTGCATCCTCTAAAGCCCATCCACAATGCCACTAAAGAACTGCAGACCTTTTCGAGTCACCTTCTCCAGACCTGCAGCCAGCAAGGAGGAAATGATCGAACAACTTGGTCTAACCCCTCGCGTCCTAGAGTCTAGCTTCGAGTCTGTTGTCTTTGAATTCGAGTCTCTCGAGTCATTTGATGGCCTTGCGCCAGAAGATTATGAGTTCATAGCCAACCATGTATTCCCCTATGCTTTAAATGAAAGTTTTGACCTTTTCGAGTATCCTCTCATTGCATCCTTAACAACTGATAAATTAACTAAATCACAAACAGTTAATAACTATTCACTTGATAAAGACGCAGACACATTAAATGAACAATACATTAAACAAATCTTTAAGCATGTTGTCAAGCGAGAGGAAAATCGGGCCCAAGCTGCCGAGGAGGTTTTAACCAAAGTGAATTTGGGGATTGCTGAAGAGCCTAAGAAGACACAAATCGGAAGTTTCTTCATCGACACCGAGCAAGAAGCATTGACTGTACTGCTCAAAGAATTCGTGGACGTGTTCACTTGGTCCTACCAAGACATGCCCGGCCTAGATCCATCCATATTGGAACACCGGATTCTCCTAAATCCAGAGGCTAATCCCATCAAGCAGAAGCTATGCCGAATCAAGCCAGAATGGTCCTTACAAGTCAAGGAAGAGATCGAATAGATGCTTCGCATCGGCTTCATAAGGGTGATCGAATACCCGACTTGGATCTCCAACATAGTCACGGTCACCAAGGCCAATGGAAAAGTGCGCTGTTGCGTGGACTTCCGAGATCTCAACAAAGCAAGTCCCAAGGATGACTTTCCACTACTAAACATAGATATGTTGGTCGACACTACGGCCAATTTCGAGGTTAAGTCCTTCATGGACGGGTTCGCCGGCTACAATCAAATCAAGATGGCCGAAGAAGACCAAGAGAAAACCGCCTTCACAACCCTTTGGCGAACCTACTGCTACACTGTAATGCCATTCGGACTAAAGAACGCTAGGGCTACCTACCAACGGACAGCGACCGCACTTTTCCACGACATGATCCACAAAGAGATCGAAGTGTACGTCGATGACATGATCATCCATTCAAAGGGATCAGACGGACAACACCTCATCGACCTGAGAAAGTTCATCAATCGCCTTCGAAAGCATTCAATGAGGTTGAACCCTGCCAAGTGCACATTCGGAGTAATCCGAGGCAAAGTCTTGGGATACATGGTCACGGAATGAGGCATCAAAGTTGATCCTCAAAAATCAAGTCCATAATCAAGATGAGACCACCGCAAACCCAAACAAAAATGAAAAGCTTCATAGGCCGCCTGCAGTACATCAGTCGCTTCGTTAATCAGTTGACCTCTATGTGCAAGCCAATCTTTCGACTAATGAAAAAGAATGCAGACATCGAATGGAACCCCGAATGCCAAGAAGCCTTCGAAAAGATAAAGGCGTACCTTATGAGTCCTCCGATCCTCTGTCCTCCCCACGAGGAGAAGCCACTCTTGTTATACCTAACTATGACCGACACCGCAGTTGGAGCCATGCTATGCCAAGAAAAGAAAGAGTCAAAGGTCGAGAATGCCATCTACTTCGTTAGCCGAATGTTACAAGGTAGTGAGCTAAACTACTCATCCCTAGAGAAAACTTGCGCAACTCTAGTATGGGTCGTCAGAAAATTGCGACACTACATGCAATCGCACACCGTGCACCTGGTCTCCAAAATGGACCCGGTCAAGTACCACTTCGACAAACCATCACTGTCAATGAGACTAGCCAAATGGTCTTTCTTCCTGGCGGAGTTTGACATCAAATAGGTAAACCAGAAATCTATAAAGGGACGGATAATGGCTGAACAATTGGCCGACTTCCCAACTGACTAGGCCAAAGGTCCCGAACCAAAATTTCCAGACGAACGAATCTTCACACTTGAAGGCGAGAATCGATGGAAACTTTTCTTCGACTGAGCAGCCAACAAAAGAGGAAATGGCATTCGAATGCTCCTAGTCGACCTAAAAGACGAGCACACCCCAATCGCCATAAAGCTAAACTTCGAGGTAACCAACAATGCCGCCGAATATGAAGCATGCGCCGCCGGACTAGAGGCCGCCCTCGAAAGGAATGTCCAAGAGTTAGAGGTCTACGGGGACTCAGCCTTGATCATCAATCAAGTTTCCAATAAATGCAAAACGATAGACCCAGGCTTGCAAAAATACCATGCCTGCATGGAAGACCTCATCACGCAATTCAAAGAGGTCACCTTCCACTACTTGCCAAGAGACCGGAATCGGTTTGCAGACGCCCTAGCCACCTTGGCTTCACTTGTGGAAATCCCCGATGGGAAGGCGGTAAAGCCATTCAAATTAGGAATAAAGGAAATTCCTGCTTACTGCTGTGAAATCAAGCCAGAGCTTGAGCCAATCAATAAGCCGTGGTACAACCAAATCTACAAATACCTTAAGAACGGGGAGATCTCTTCCATGAACGAGGAAGGAAAATGCAAAGAAGGAATCAAAGCCAAGAGCATCATGGCCCTAAAATGCCTTGCCATCCTTGGGGACATGCTATACATGAAATGCTACCAAGGACCTCTCCTCCTCTGCATCAGCAAGGAAAAAGCAAATGAGCTCATGAACAAAGTCCATAATGGGGCTTGCGGTCCCCATATGAACGCCAGAGCCGTGATGCAGATCATTCTTCGAATGGGCTACTTCTGGATCTCCATGGAGGCAGATTGCATCCACTTTGTCCAAAGCTGTGACAAGTGCCAGCGCTTTTCCAACCTTAACCATCTTCCCCCTCATGATCTCTATTACATGACCACTCCCTGGCCCTTTGCCACTTGGGGAATCGACGTCATCGGGAAGATTGCTCCGCCCGACAGCAACGGCCACAAGTTCATCTTGGTAGCCATCGACTATTTCACAAAATGGGTCGAAGCCAAGTCCTACAAGGTGCTGACTTCCAAGAAGGTTGCACAGTTCCTCAAGGAAAACATTATATGCCGATACTGCATCCCAAACGAGGTCATATCAGACAATGGATCTCACTTCGAAGGAGAATGCGACAGACTATTGGTCGAGTTCAAAATCACATGTCATAAGTCCTCTCCCTACAGGCCGCAAACTAACGACGCAGTAGAAGCAGCAAACAAAACCCTCGAAAGGATCATCTGAAAAATGACAGTACGAGGACGAGATTGGCCCGAGAAGCTGCACCTGGCACTTTGGGGCTACCGAACATCAGTTAGAACTGCCACGGGAGAGACCCCATTCACCCTAACCTATGGGATGGAAGCAGTACTGCACGTTGAATTGGAAATCCCATCACTCCGAGTGTTGTTGGAAACTGAGATCAACGAAGTAGAATGGCTCCGAATCCGACACGACGAATTGGCCCTACTAGACGAACGCTGACTAAAGGCCATGGAGCACATTCGGGCCTACTAAAGCAGAATGGTTAGGGCTTTCGACAAGAAAGTCAAATCCCGAGACATCAGGGAAGGCGATCTGGTGGTCAAAGAAAAGCCTTCCACCCGAACCAACCCGCTTGGAAAATGAGAACCAACATGGATCGGCCTGTTCGTGGTCCAGAAGATCTTCTCCGGAGGTGCCATGAAGCTAACAGACCTGGACGGAAATCCCTTCATGAATCCAGTCAACGGAAGCAAACTTCGCCGATTCTTCGCCTAAAGAAGATTGACTTTTCTGTCTCCCCGTCACTCCTAAAAGTGTCGAACTACGGAGACCTGAGCCCCTCAGTCCGGGGGGAACGTAGGCAGCCTTCATTGGTTTGGTCTAAAAACACACAAAAAAAAAAATTGGATGCCATCAAGGCTCAAACTGGTTCGGTCTAAGAACACATAAAAATCCGAAAACTGGATGCCGCCAAGGCTCAGACAAAAAGCAAGCAAGAGATTTTGCGTCTCGACAAAGCTTTAAAAGTAAATCACAAATCACCACAGTTAAAATACTTCTTGGTGAGTACAAGCACGGTCTACTCTCAAGCTCACAACATGCTAAAAGACAACTTAATACATTTAACAAATAATGTGTCTGCAAATGACAATGAGTGGATATTTAGGAGGTCATTCCGCTCCACTCGCGCTTGTCCCCTCGCCATTATTCCCTTTCTTCCCTCGTCCCCGACGAGTCTTCCTTTGCTCCACGTGAGCTAGCTCTGTCTCCCTCATTTCGAGATCAAGGGTTCTCCCTATCGAGTCAAGCAATCCAGTAGCTCGCATAGCTTCATTTGCCCATGCCTCAGCTCGGATTTCTTCCCTGCGAGTTTGCAAAAGGGGACCTCTCTCTGTCAGTCAGTCAACTCTGGTCTCGTAGTCAAACAAAGCGTCTCCCGTAACATTCTGAGGGTTAGACCAAGCTTCTGCACTTCTAAGGCTGTAGCTGAGATGACAATCTTACCCTAGAATCGCTTCGCGTCTACTCCCCAAAATCACTTGGGCCTACCCGATATGCTACTCGTACCAATCTAGTTACTCTGTAGACAAAACAACACTCTCCCGGCGTCTAAGGAGTACCACAGGAGGGAAGGCGGAATACTTCCATACCCTCAGAAAATAAAGAAAGGCATCTGGATTTGTCATAAAGAAAGAAGCTACCTCCATGGTGGCAATGTCGTTCCAGCCCAGCAAAGGCTCCCGCCTCATCCTAAAATGTCGAGAAACGAGCGACGGGATGTAAAAAAAGGACCAAGACACCCCAGAACTCTAACAACATAGGAACCTTCCTGAAAGGCCCTCCTAGTCTCAATTCCCCAGTGAGGAACCCACCAACGGATCAGATGCGTGCCAAGCTGAGCCATCCATCTCTCCCAGGTGGACTGATCCATATCCAAGACAAGAGGCCACTAAGCAAACGTCCATGGACTAAGAGAGGCCGGAGACACAGGCATAGCTTGAAGCCTCTCTCGCAACCACAAGGTGAGCAAAATGGGGCTTCCCCCTCGCATGAACTTATCCCCCATCACCAAGCGATCAATGCCGTGAAGGGTTTCGCTAGAACCAAAGGAGCAATATCCTCACCGACTCGACAATGGCCTACCACATCAACCAAGGCACCGTCGCATACCTCAAGGGAACTGGCCATAAAAGCGTTGCTATCACGCATAAATCAAACACATTCCACGAGACATCATTCTCATCATCACCCATAAACCTCTCGGGCAGTGCAGAAATATCAATATGACCAGAATCAAGTGTCATACCCTGTGCTTCCTCCAATGAAGCCCGAAGAAAGTGTGCGAGCTTCACGCTCACGGTCGCACCCCCGACCAAAGGAAGCGAGATGGCCTCCACCTCCGGTCCTCAAAGCAAAGCCCGAAAATCTTCAAAAGTGGGCATAATCTCGTTGTAGGAGAAGCTATACACATGCCTCCTAACATCCCAGAACCTTGCGACCGCCCGCAACAACTCCCAATCAGGAACTAACTCCTTAAGGGACCAAACGGAGCAAAGTTGAAATCTCACCTCGAAAGCCCGCCTATTATGCCTCATGTGGTGCCTCATCTACATCTTGAGCCGCTCAAGGAAGTGCACTTGCCTCTCCTTTAAAAGCCTCGGGGGAACTCGCGGAGCGAATGTCAAATCCATGGCAAAAATGGAGATTTTTTGAGAAAATGAGGAAGAAGGGTCGAAATGGCTGCAATTTGGGAATGGGGAGATGAGGAAAATTCAGATTTTCAGTAAATCTTATCCCCTCTCCAAAAGCAAGAAGTGTCCGTACGGACCACTTTGCATGCATGGGTGATCCTTACGGATCACTTTGCACCCTGGCTAAATTTTCAGCAACCACAAAACAGTTGCTGCTCGCAGCGTGATTTTGCACCCGACTGCTCAAAAACCTTGCCAAAGTTGTTTCCAGTCCCCATACACTAAACACAAATGCATTCCCAGTTCATGTGACATGCATAAAAATAAAAATAAACTAGAAACAATTCCTAGGTCAGTCCCCATGGAATCACAAATAAATAATACAATAATAAAATGCTATGTTCGTCAAAATACAAGTATTTAATTACAGATACAAATGTCTGTTGCTCTACGAATACAATACAAAAAAAAGAAGGAAAACAAAAGGAGTCCTACTCTGAATCCTCATCATCACCCTCGCCCGACGGGAACCCCTGCATCCCGGCAAACCCGCCGGCCACCTCCTCATCATCGAAAAGCTCGACCCCCTCCTCGATCGAGTACTCGAGATAGTCTGAAGAAGTGAGCCCGGAAAAAGGATCGAAGAAGGAAAGCAAGGACTCACCCTGCGCACTCGATGGAGGGAAGAACTGGTGAAAGGTTCGTGGCCTCCAACCCTCTGAAGAAGTCCCCGCATCGTAGCTATGCCGCTCTCGGACCGGCACCTCAGACTGTGGCTCCGCCTCAGCCCTCGAAGAAGGAGTATCCATAGACCTCCTCGAAGGCATTGGATCGAAAGCCGCCGCACTCCGCGATGACCCGCAGGACATCCTCCTCAAGAGCTTCTTCGTGAAAGCCCTCAGCCCCACATACCGGCGGGTGAGCACGTCTACGGTCCGCCCCGAGACCTGTACAACAAACAACAAAAGAAATGCTCAGCAAAAGAGACATAAAAAAATATACTCGACAAAAGAGAGAAATACAGAACAAGATGCCAAGAAGGAAAAGAGTAAACAAACTCACCACAGCATCTGAATCGACCCGGTGGGCAGCAGGAGCCTGCTCTGGGATGGGCACCGACACCCTCCTCCTAGAGTCCCCACGGACATAGGTGAAGTTCGGCCCAGGCACCGGAACATCCTGAGGACGCGATGAACCAGTCCGCCTCTCCTTCGCCAACACCTGAGGCGTCCTCAACTTCCGCCTGACGAAGGCTACTTACTCCTCGCCCTCCAAGATGAACTCCTCGGCACCCAGGCCAGCCCGATACCTCTCAAACTCAAAACTGTCCATCTCAACAGGGTTCATCATATAAAATGGTGGATCCCTCAGAGCAATAGGGGGAATACCGGTGCCATGCTGCCAGAATACTCTCTCTCCCAAATACATGGAGTCGCAAGTAATACCCCGCAGGAGCTTCCTCTGCCTCGTCATCCAGGAGGCACCCTCCAACTCATCCTCGCCATACCGAGACCAAGGGTACAACTGGCACCCATCCGGGCTATCCCTCTCTAAAAATCGCTGCACATCCATGTATGTGATGTAAACGCAGCAAAAATCAACAAGATAACGAGCAATTCAAAGGGAATGTTCGACCTTAATTTGAATCCACGAATAAAGGGTTTGAAAAGAAATCAACCAGATCTCTTCTGCAAGTCAATTAAGACTTTAAAGGTTGAAACCCCCACAATTGCAAAGCAATCAATTTATTTTTATCAATAACAGTATAATGACTTCTTGAGTAGGAAATTCTTCAATAACAAGGGGACGTTCGTCGTCAAAATGCTTCACTTCCATAGCTTTTTGTGCTTTCAAGCGTCGAACTTGTTTCGAATAAGAACAAGCTTTGTACCAAAAAGGTTCAGATTTTTCCAAAGCTTTATCCCTATACTCCCGATGCAAATCCACTATAAATTATTTTTCCGCGGAAGTTGGCTGCTTATAAGAAGGGGTTCATAATGAAGCAACATGTCATGGTGAAAGTTGGCATCCATTGAAAGTTCCTGCTCCTTTGCAAAATAAACTTTTGCCTGTTGACTAGCATGAATCAGACGAACATTGATTTCATCAATAACAGTATAATGACTTCTTTCTTTCTCCTTCCAACTTATTTGAAAGCCTCTGGCCGGCGACTCACGATGGGGAATATCATCGCGTCCTACAGGGTCTTCTTCAAGACCTGCCCTCTGCCTTTGGTTGACACCAGCAATACCAACCTCCCTACGCCGATCTTCTTGCATTGCTGTCAGATTGGAAGCTAGTTGTGCTAGGATGGCTTGTGTGTCGTCGTTTCCTCCATTGTTGCCGGCCATCATCCAAGGATCGCTCCTTACCTGATACCAATTGATGTAAACGCAGCGAAAATCAACAAGATAACGAACAATTCAAAGGGAATGTTCGACCTTAATTCGAATCCACGAATAAAGGGTTTGAAAAGAAATCAATCAGATCTCTTATGCAAGTCAATTAAGATTTTAAAGGTTGAAACCCCCACAATTGCAAAGCAATCAATTTATTTTTATTAATCAAAGTTTAATTTTCGGAATTACAACTTAGGCTTATTTTATAGTGCCCATAAAATTTGAAAAATACTCCTAAACCTTCTAGAATTACTCCTAACCTATATGGTAACTTAATAGGACTCAAAAACTAGTAAATATTGCCTAAATCTACTCTAGAACCCTATTTAATTGACCTATTAAAATTAATGACGAAAATAAGAAATAAAACATAAACTAAAACAAATTAAATCCTAAAATACTAATTAGTATACAAAGATAATTAATATATTTTCCTGCTGGTTCACGGATTTGCCCAGCACACGCACGGCCGCTCCTCGAACAAACGCACGACCGCTCCACACAACGCTGCACGGCCGCTCCACTTTTGTTTGGGCCATGCACGTGCTACATCAGTATGTGACAGTGATCTTTTCCCGGCTTGTCCTCCTCTTCCTTATAGAGCGCGCCCAACACAACATGGCGGGATACCCGAACATGGCCTCGTCATGTCAGTCCCACGGCTGGCACCGGAAGATCTCATAGCACCACACCTGCCACAAAAAGCAGATAATGCTTAGAAAAAGAAAAAGAAAAAGAAAAAGGAGAAATGATGAAATGCTAAACTACAAAAGCATGTAAACTCATACCTCCAGCGCAAAGTCAAAACATCCCAGGGAGTTGATCGCGCCCCGGCTGAATTTGTCCAAGGCAAAGTAGAGCTCGGCCAAGCCCGTCTCTCCCTAGGCAATATCACAAACCCTCTCCAAATTCACCAGACTCTAGAGCAGAGGGAAAAGAGCGGTGGAAGAGTGATTCGAGAACAAAGTCTCGGAAAGGGCGAACCACAAAAATGAGTGTGCCAGCTGCTCCGTCGACACTACCCAGTGTCCCGACGATACTCCCGTCCCCGATATTGGCCGTGATCCACGACTCCACCTCATGATACAACATGCCCAAGCCCTAACGGGGCCAAGGTGCAAAGCCCAGCAGCTCGGTCAGGAGCTCATCGGACATCCGATCCCGCCATTTCACCGACTCCCCTTGAAGAACAGCCCGGTGATAGCAGCGAAATCCGTGGGAGTCACCATCGTCTCCCCCCAGCTGAAGTGGAAGGTGTGCGTGGTATCCCACCAATACTCAGACAAGGCCAGAAAAACGTCTTTGTTCTTCTGAGTCTCCGCCAACCCGGCCAGGTTCTCCACAAACACGTTCAGCCCAGAAGCAATAACTAGCCTCCGAGGGCTAGGTCTCCCATCTCGGGAGATATCGGGCATGTTCCTCCATACCTCAAGGGACCCTCATGACTTCATCTTTTTCGCCTTTTCAAACGAAGGCACCTCATTCTGCAGGTAAACACAACAAAGGTACGTCAATAACGATACTTAACAAATATGATCACACATTTACAAACACAAAAGTCCGTCTCAACACGGCAAGTCTTACAACACATTTTTTCACCAAAAGGGTCCTTCCCCACACACATTTTTTTCCAACAAAAGGGTCCCCCCCTCCCACAAACACATTTTCAAAGACAAAGGGATCCGTCCCTACACACATTTTTCAACACAAGGGATCCATCCCTACATAACACATTTTTCAACAAAGGGATCCGTCCCTACACACATTTTTCGACAAAAGGATCCGTCCCTACACAAAACATTTTTCAAAGGGTCCGTCCCTACACAAATTTTTCAACACAAGGGTCCATTCCTACACGACACATTATCAAAAAACACAAGGGATCCATCCCTACACGACACATTTTCAACAAGGGTCCGTCCCAAACACGATACATTTCCAACAAAAGTACGTCACAAAAACAGGGCACATTTCACACAAATTTCCCACAAAAAGTCCATTCCTACACAGCAATTTTCCAACCAAAAAACCATGTACATACAAAAATAGCATCAAGGTACAAATCACCGAAGCATGTATTTCAAGGAGAGACACTTTATTTTCATAAATAAGAGCTAAACTTCACATTTTTGAACAAAAATCATATACCCACAATCCATATACACCCAATTTCAACAATTCAACATCAATTTCACAAATTGATCATGACAACAACAAAAGCCCCAAATTGCAAAAACTAAAACCCTAGTTCTAGCATACATCATTTCGAGCAAGAATAAAAAACACAATTTGATTTCTTACCTCCACTACCGTTTTTCCCTGCAAGGTGTGCACCCTTGCATCCGGATACAACTCATCCGGGTTGATTGTTGAAGGTGTGAAGGGAGAGAAGTTCCTTTGGAGATCCAACCTCCTCTCCATGGCTCCTTAGACTCTTTGACGACGTCCAAGCCTCAATCCTTCCGCCATGATAGTAATCTAGCGACTTGGAAGGGTTTTCTCGGGGAAATTTGGCTCGAAAAATTGGGTTCTCTCTCTTTTTTTTTTCTCCTTCTCCTCGGCTGAAAGTTGAAAAAGAAATGAAAATGGCGTTTTTGCAATCTGATTCTGGTTAAAAACACCAGATTTGCATAAGACTCCGCACGGACCACTTTACAAGTGCAAGTGAATCCGCACAAACCACATTGCATCCCCGGCCAAATCCCTCTTTTTCCCTTACAAACTTTGCCCTTGGCCGTCCAAAAGTCATTTCCAGCAAGATCCATGCAGTTTGGTCCCTAAACCAATAAAATTAACCCCGACCGTCATCATAAGTCCGGAACCCAAGGCGCAAACGCCTTCAAACACAAATCCCAAGGCACAAATGCCTTCGAAATCAACAAATCATTTCCCCGGCAGTCATCGTAAGCCCAAACTTTTCTCCAGCGGACATAAATTAAATGGAAATCATTATAAACCCGTACAAAGAATACAAGGCAAGCACGCCTCCCAAAAATCAAACACAAGGCAAGCACGCCTCCCAAAAATCAAACACAAGGCAAGAACGCCTCCCAAAAATCAAACACAAGGTAAGCACACCTCCCAAAAATCAAACACAAGGCAAGCACGCCTCCCAAAAATCAAACACAAGGCAAGCACGCCTCCCAACATACCACACAAGGCAAGCACGCCTCCCAAAAATCAAACACAAGGAAAGCACGCCTCCCAAAAATCAAACACAAGGCAAGCATGCCTCCCAAAAATCAAACACAAGGTAAGCACGCCTCCCAAAAATCAAACACAAGGCAAGCACGCCTCCCAATATACCACACAAGGCAAGCACGCCTCCCAAAAATCAAAACACAAGGCAAGCACACCTCCCAAAAATCAAACACAAGGCAAGCACGCCTCCCAATATACCACACAAGGCAAGCATGCCTCCCAAAAATCAAACACAAGGCAAGCATGCCTCCCAAAAATCAAACACATGGTAAGCACGCCTCCCAAAAATCAAACACAAGGCAAGTACGCCTCCCAATATACCAACAAGGAATAAATGCCTCCCACTTTAGCATGAACGCCTTCCTCTCAAGGCACAAACACTTTCATCCCCATCTGAGGCACCACCACGTCCTCAGCCACTCGACCCAAACGGTCACATCACACACGAACTACGATTAGGCTTGATTCCCATTCGGGGTACGTAGAAATCCTACCAAAGTGTCCAACCATCCGACCTAAGCGGTCACCCCAGGACCCCACCACGTCCTAACAGAACATCAATCAGAGGACACCACCACGTCCTCATACACGACAAATTCACCTCACACACGAACTACGATCGGGCTTGATTCCCATTCGGGATACGTAGGAATCCTACCAAAGGGTCCAGCCATTCGACCTAAGCGGTCACCTCAGGACACCACCACGTCCTCACAAAATCTCAGTCAGAGGACACCACCACGTCCTCATACACGACAAATTCACCTCACACACGAACTACGATCATGCTTGATTCCCATTCAGGATACGTAGGAATCCTACTAAAGGGTCCAGCCATCCGACTTAAGCGGTCACCTCCGGACACCACCACTTCCTCACATCCAACCTAAGTAGTAACCCTAGGACACCGCCACATCCGCAGCCAATGACCAACATGGCCATCTTCTCTCTCCCAAAGAAGCGGTCCAGATTGGGACCCTTATCTTTATCGACGACCCCACTTCCTTCATAAGTGACGTCGCCAAGGGGCTTCTGTAAGTACCCCAATCCGGACCACTCTCCATCCGAGCATACGGGAAACACCGAGGACTCACGCATACGTGATCCCAAAGACCTGTAACATCCAAAAGGTCCAAAACCACCAGCCAAACCCAAGGAAGGTCTTTCAGGGAAAAAGGGAACTCAAGGACTTTGCATGAATTACAAAAAAATGGCCAGTTGACATAGTGGTCCGTACGGACCACTTTGCAAAGTAAGAATGGTCCGTACGGACACTTACTTCAACACGCCAAAATGATGAAAAAATCCCCTTAAAGTCCACAATATTCCTTGAAATCCAGGAAAACCAAAAAATTGTAATTGCACAATGGTCCGTGCGGACCACTTTGCAATTTTTTGGGGTCTATAAATAGAGGGCTCCCCCTCATTTCATTCACACCTCCCTTCTCTCCTCTCTCCCCCAGCCTTCAGGTAATCTTCTAAGCCTTCCCGACATCTTTCAGCCCCTCTCGAGGCCTCCTGAGCCATCCTGAGGCGCTCCCAAGCCATCCCGAGGCGCTCTCGAGCCATCCCGAGGTGCTCCCGAGCCATCCCAAAGCCCTGCCGGTCCATCCAGAGGCATTCTAAAGCATCCCGAAGCCCTGTCGGTCCATCCCAAGGCATTCTGAAGCATCCCGAAGCCCTGCCGATCCATCCCGAGGCGCTCCCGAGCCATCCCGAAGCCCTGCCGGTCCATCCTGAGGCATTCTGAAGCATCCCGAAGCCCTGCCGGTCCATCCCGAGCCATCCCGAGGTGCTCCCGAGCCATCCCAAAGCCCTATCGGTCCATCACGAGGCATTCCGAAGTATCCCGAAACCCTGCATTTCCATCTTGAGGCATCCTGAAGCTCTACCGACACACACCGGTCCATTCCGAGGCAATCCCGATCCATCCCGATTGATCCCCGACATCTCAAATCAAACACATTCCTCCGCGGAAGATAGACACAAACCAACATTGGTAAGGCCTCCTTCCAAATCTCATTTAATTAATTTCAGTATTTAAATATTTCTTTTAAATACATCGTCTGCAATGTAGACATCATTCTCAAAATGCATTTTTAAAAGCGCACACACAAACACACACACAACATTTAAAGAAAGAAGGGTATCGAAAGACTCGTGTATACGAGGCGACTTGGGTGAGCTTAACTATCTCTTAGCGAGGCATAACCTGACCTCCGAACTCAAAAAAATCTCATCACACAAAAAAAACAAAAAACACCCTTTTCTCAATGTTTTGGGCACAATCAAAACGGCATGGCGACTCTACAAAAATAGCACACCTTCGAAAGTGAGAGATGTCGTCCGGCCACGGATCGGGTAATTTCACCAATGCCTCTCAATATCCCCCGGAATTCAATCCGTTGCTTCCGTATGAGCCCCGAAGCTACAACTTGAAGTCACAATGCCTGCCAGGGACGGACATATCAAGCAGATACCCTGATGTTTCAAATCTGCCACCTATTAGACTGCCTCTCGGAGCTAATAAAGCATTTCCTCAGCTCCCAAACACAATCCAGCTTGGTCCGGGTAATCACGCCCTCAGCTCCAATTTCAGTAACCAAGGGTACGAACTTGTATACACTCACTTGCCTCCCCAAGATTCCCGAATGGCGATCCCATCAGCAAATCCACCCCCATCTTCGAGTTCCATTCCAGAAACTGGCAACCTACCTCTGCCTAATGACCCCCATGTGGCTTGGTTAGAAGAACAAGTGAAACAATTGCATAGGAAGATTGTCAATTCCCGAAAGGATTTGCTCATGCCCACAGATCCAAGCAAGTTGGTTCCTCTCCCCCGAAGTTCAAGATGCCGAAAATGGAAAAGTTTGATGGGACAGAATGCCCGAAGACTCATATCGATACCTATGTCGTAGGTATGAGGGCCAAAGGTGCTACCCATCAACAAATGGCAGATCACTTCCAACTCTCCCTAAAATACACGGTCTTGAGGTGATTCCTCAAAGAAAAAGCAGAAAATCTCTCCACCTGTGAGCAAATCAGTGATATCTTCCTGGAGAAATACCGTGCCAATCTCAAGTGGGAAACAAACCAGCATGACCTGCAGGCCATCGAGCAGAAAAATGATGAGCCAGTGGGGGAATTCTACAAAATATGGAATTAGAAGTTGAGCGAGATAGTGAACCTCCTATCCAAGGAAGAACAAATGAATTTCTTCCACTCCTGCCTCAAACCATCTTTGAGGGCCTTGATTAGCCACCATTCCTATCTCGACCTTCCTGCCATGGTCAACGCCGGGACCAAGTTTGAAAAAACTTTGAGTACGCAGAAAACGGTAGCCAGTCCTGCTTCTCCCTACCACTACAAGGCAATCCCGCCTAATCCGGCATCTGCCCCAAACAAGGGAAAAAGGGCTACCGATGCATTCCACTACATTCAGAATGAAATCTAGAGAAGTCGTGACCAAGCACCCCCGAGGAATAAACGGCAGCGCTTCCAGCCTTTTGATAACCTCGAGATACCCTTGAGCCAAGTCTTCAAGGCATTAGTAGAGCAGAACATGCTTAAGCCCCTTGATAATTACCAACCAGGGAAATCCAACCCTAACCTGGATATGAGCAAAAGGTGTGCTTTTCACAACTACCCCGGCCACACAACCGACGATTGCATCAAACTAAAGAAAGCAGTCCAAGGGCTAATTGAAGAAGAAAAGTTGGAGTGCCCCCGCGGTCCCAATACAGTTGGAAATCCATTCCCCAAAAATGATAGGGTGAACATGGTGGCATTCAGCGAAACCTCATGTATGGAAGAGTCCTCTGCACTTTCAGCAAGTGACCAAAACAAGATGGGCGATGTTATCTTCTGGAAAGGGTCAGCTCAAAATTATGACTACTTCTGCTCCACGATAAGTTGGAACGAGCTCCGTAAATCAACCAACGACCTAGACATTCTGATGCCCCAACCATTTCCTTGGGAAGACATTAGGGAATCCGCCAAACCCCAAAAAAAAGCAATAACGGTGAATGAGCTAAGGTGTGATGTATGGCCGTACGCTAACCGGAGCCCGCCTATGATAGAATTGGGAAAAGCAAGCAAAGGAAGAGCAAAGCCAGAAGTAAATGTGCTGACCCCGTTTCGGCCAAATCCAGACAAATCCTTCAAGGACAGACAAAAGGCTGGCAATGCCCGAGCCTCGAACCGAGAAGGGCCCCTACGCCAAAGAAACTGAAGTGATTGACTCAAAGGGAGAAGACCCGATCTTGACCCAACTCAAGCACACTCAAGCCAACATATCCCTTTGGGCCCTGCTCACTTCCTCCTATCCTCACAAGCTTAAATTGGAAGAAAGCCTAGCTCGGACCATGGTTCCAATAAATGTCACCCCAGATGAGGCGGAATAAATGATCGGCAATGTTCATTATGGCAACATCATCACTTTCACCGAGCTTGATTTGCCAAAATTTGGGGCTAACCATAACGAGCCTCTCTACATTACCATTCAGCTCGATGAGCGTCCCCTTCCTCGAGTCTTGGTAGATGGAGGATCGGCCATGAATGTCCTCCTTGCCAAAATGATGGACTTGTTAGGGATCAAACTGACCGATTTTAAGCCTTCAGTTCAGACAATCAAAGCCTACGACTCAACGTCTCGCTCAGTTTCGTGGGTAGCCACTCTGAATCTTTGGTTAGAAAAGCAGATGATGCCAACGGACTTCCAGGTTATTGACATCCCAATCACCTTTACCGCCATCTCTGGCCGGCCTTGGTTGCACCAAATAAATGGGGTGGCATCCATTCTGTACCAATGCGTGAAATTCGTTCAAGGAAGCGATCACACCACAATTTATGGGGATAGCGTAACCACGAAGGGGAAAAACACAAATGACATCCCAGTCCTGGAAATTAAGCATGACAACGAGGGCATGATGTTGACGTGATTCACAGTTGAAAGCCTAAAAGCACAAGTATGTTGCATAGACCTCCCTCTGTCTTGGGACCGGATTCCTCCCCCATTAGAATGATGAATTACGTTCAGGGGCTCGGTTTGGGCAAACACCATCAAGGCACCCATAAGATCATTGAAGTCAAAAAACAAACCACTCGTCGTGGCCTGGGGTATGTTCCTACTCCCAAAGACGTTGAAGAGGACAAAAAGACTGTGCATGGGAAGCACTTGGATGTTGACAAAAGAGGCCCGTACACAACCTCCAATCTTTGTCCCTACAATTTCGACATGGCCCAGCATTTTGTGAAGAAAACTCCTGACCTAAAAGGTACATAGACGCGAGACAAGGTCAGTCTGCAACAATGGACAAATGGGAGAAGCTCCAACAAAGCTTTGAGAAGTTCAGAGGCCTCGAACCAAACCCCTTTAGGAGAGCATTCCTCGACGTACCAACCCTGCCGGGACCCACCACCACTACTATTCACAACGAATTTTGGTTCGGGGAAACCCCTGCTTTGGTAGAGGAGTTTGAGAAACTTTCTGCGTCACCCCTGCCACAAACAAGTGGGATGAATCGATATTTGAGCAAACATTTCCCAAGGCAAATAAAGAAGATTCTGAGGAAGATGTTTGGGATGAGCCTTCGCTTCAACAGCTTTTCAGCAAAGATATCAACATGCCAGACCTGATCGATTTTGTTTCTGATAACTCGATGGTAGCTGTGATAGGGGATAACAGTGAGACGCCTTTTGACCCTCTCACCCTCTCAAGCGCGTCAAAAAATGCCATTGAAGAACTGGGTTACCTTCTCCGGACCCACAACCAATAAAGAAGAGATGATCGAGAAGCTTGGTCTAACCCCTCATTCCCTAGAGTCTAGCTTCGATAACTTTCCAGAGTCTGTTATATTTGAATTTGAGTCTCTCGAGTCATCTGACAGCCTTATGCCTAAAGATTATGAATTCATAGTAGACACTGTATTCTCCTTCGCTTTAAATGAAAAGTTTGACCTTTCTGAGTATCCCCTCATTGCTACTTTAACAAATGATAAATTAACTAACAAACTAAGAACAATTAATAATGATTCACTTGATAAAGACACAAACACATTAAATGAACAATACATTAAACAAATATTTAAGCATGTTGTCAAACGAGAGGAAAACCGAGCCCAAGCTGTCGAGGAGGTTTTGACCAAAGTGAATTTGGAAACTGCTGAAGAGCCTAAAGAGACGCAGATCGGAGAATTCTTCGTCGATGATGAGCAAGAAGCACTGATCGCCCTGCTCAAATAATTGTGGGCGTGTTCACCTGGTCCTACCAAGACATGCCTGGTTTGGATCCTGCCATAGTAGAACACCGGCTTCCCTTGAATCTCGAGGCCAAGCCCGTCAAGCAGAAGTTGCGCAAGATCAAGCCCGAATGGTCCTTACAAGTTAAGGAAGAAATCGTAAAGATGATCCGCGCCAGCTTCATAAGGGTGATAGAGTATGCGACTTGGCTCTCCAACATAGTCACGGTCACCAAGGCCAATGGAAAGGTGCGTTGTTGCGTGGATTTCCGGGATCTCAACAAAGCAAGTCCAAAAGACGATTTTCCGCTGCTGAACATAGACATGTTGGTCGACACTATGGCCAATTTCGAAGACTGCCTTCACCATCCCATGGGGAACTTACTATTACACGGTGATGCCTTACGGACTAAAGAACGCTAGGGCTACCTACCAACGGCCAGCGACAACACTTTTTTACGATATGATCCACAGAGAAATAGAGGTATACGTCGACGACATGATCATCCACTCAAAAGGATCAGACAGATAACATCTCACCGACTTGAGGAAGTTCTTTGATCGTCTTCGAAATCATTCAATGAGGTTGAACCCTGCTAAATGCACATTTGGGGTAACCCGGGGCAAAGTCTTGGGATACATGGTCACAGAACGAGGCATCGAAGTCGATCCCCAAAAGATCAATGCCATAATCGAGATGAGACCGCCATAAACCCAGACAGAGGTAAAAAGCTTCATGGGGCGCTTGCACTACATCAGCCGCTTCGTAAATCAGCTAACTTCCATGTGCGAGCCAATTTTCCGGCTAATGAAAAAGAACGCCGGCATCGAATGGAATCCAGCATGCCAAGACGCTTTCGAGAAAATAAAGGAATACCTTGTGAATCCTCCAATCCTCTGTCCTCCCCACAGAGAGAAGCCACTCTTATTGTACCTAATTATAACCGACACTACAGTTGGAGTCATGTTGAGCCAAGAAAAGAAAGAATCAAAAGTTGAGAACACCATCTACTTCGTGAGTCGAAAATTCCAAGGCAGTGAGCTAAACTACTCAGCTTTAGAGAAGACATGCGCAACTCTAGTATGGGTGGTCGAAAACTTACGACACTACATGCAATCGCACACAGTGCATCTGGTCTCCAAGATGGACCCGGTCAAATACCTTTTCGACAAACCCTCACTCTCAATGAGACTAGCCAAATGGTCTTTCTTCCTGGCAGAGTTCGACATCAAATACATGACCCAGAAGTCAGTCAAGGGGCGTGTAATGGCTGAACAGTTGGCCGACTTCCCAGAGGCCCCGAGCCACAATTTTCGGATAAAGGGATTTTCACGCTTGAAGACGAGAATCAATGGAAGCTTTTCTTCGATGGAGCGGCCAACAAGAGAGGTAATGGCATTGGAATGCTCTTAGTAGACCCAAATACGAGCACACCCCAATCACCATAAAGCTGAATTTTGAAGTTACCAATAACGCGACCGAATATGCAGTATGCGCTGCCGGTTTGGAGGCAGCTCTCGAAAGAAACGTCCAAGAATTGGAAGTCTATGGGGACTCGGCCTTGATCATTAACCAGGTCTCCAACATATGGAAAACAATAGACCCCGATTTGCAAAAGTACCATGCATGTATGGAAGACCTCATCGCGCAATTCAGAGAGGTCACTTTTCACTACTTGACAAGACACCGAAACTGGTTCGCAGTCGCTCTAGCCACTTTGGCCTCACTTGTGGAGATTCCCGAAGGAAAGTCAATAAAACCATTCAAAGTGGGAAAGAAGGAAATTCCAGCCTACTGCTATGAAATTGAGGCAGAGCCCGAGCCGATTAATGAGCCTCGGTACAACCAAATTTACCAGTACCTCTAAAGCGGAGAGGCCCCTTTCATGAATGAGGAAAGAAAATACAAAGGAGTCAAAACCAAAAGTAGGGCAGCCCTGAAGCGCCTTGCCTCTCATTTTGTCATTTTAGGAGATATGCAATACAAGAAACGCTACCAAGGGACGCTCCTCCGCTGCATCAGCCAAGAAAAAGCAATTGAACTCATGAACGAAGTCCACAATGGGGCTTGCGGTCCCCACATGAACGCTCGAGCCCTGATGCAAATTATCCTTTGAATAGGTTACTACTGGATCTCTATGGAGGCAGACTGTATCCATTTTGTCGGAAGCTGTGACAAATGCCAGCGATTCTCCAACCTTAACCACCTTCCCCCTCATGAACTCTATTGCATGACCACTCCCTGGCCTTTCGTCACTTGGGGAATCGACTTCATTAGGAAGATCACTCCTCCCGGAAGCAACGGCCACGAGTTTGTCTTGTTAGCCATCGACTACTTCACAAAATGGGTCGAAGCCAATTCATACAAAGTTTTGAATTCCAAGAAAGTCGCTCATTTCTTCAAAGAAAACATCATATGCAGATACGGCATCCTTAATGAGGTCATATCATACAACGGATCTCACTTCGAGGGAGACTGCGACAGGTTGTTGGCCAAATTCAAGATCACGCTCCATAAGTCTTCCCCTTATAGGTCACAAACCAATGGCGCCGTGGAAGCAGCAAACAAAACCTTCGAAAGGATCATCAGAAAGATGATGGTACGGGGACGAGATTGGCCAGAAAAGCTACATTTGGCACTTTGGGGCTACCGAACGTCAGTTAGGACTGCCACAGGAGAAACCCCATTCGCTCTAACTTATGGGATGGAGGCAGTATTGCCCATAGAATTAGAGATCCCGTCACTTCGAGTGCTGTTGGAAAATGAAGTCAACAAAGTGGAATGGCTCTGAAGCCGTCACGATGAACTGGCCCTACTAGATGAACGCCGACTAAAGGCCATGGAAAACATTCGAGCCTATTAGGGCCGGATGGCCAGAGCCTTCGACAAGAAGGTCAAATCTCGAAACATCAGAGAAGGCGACCTGGTACTTAAGGAAAGGCCTCCTACCCGAACCAACCCGTTTGGGAAATGGGAGCCAACATGGATCGGATCATTCGTGGTTCAGAAGATCTTCTCGGGAGGTGCAATGAAGCTAACGAATTTGGATGGGAACCCTTTCATGAACCTAGTCAATGGAAGCAAACTCTGCCGATATTTTGCCTAAAGAATATCGAGCCTTCTTCTCCCCCCTCTACATTCTAAAAAAAAAAAAAAAAAAAAAAAACAAACAAACAAACAAATGATACAAAGGTGTTAAAGAACATACCTAGCTAGACTGAAAAACCCCAAAAAGGGCAGTCTAGGCAAAACCGGGGTTGCACCATTCTCCCGCTCTTCTGTCTCCCCTTCTCTCACAAAAAAGAAGGTCGAACTACGGAGACCTGAGCCCCTTAGTTTGAGGGGAACGTAGGCAGCTTCCATTGGTTCGGTTTAAAGAATACACTAAATTCCAAAAATTGGATGCCATCAAGGCTCAGCCAAGAAGCAAGCAAGAGATTTTGCGTCTCGATAAAGCTTTAAAAGTAAATCACAAATCATTACAGTTATAACACTTCTTGATGAGTTCAATCACGGTCTACTCTCGACTCACAACATGCTAAGATAACATAAAACATCTTGTAATTAATGTGTCTGCAATGACAATGAATGGATACTCAGAGTTCAGAAGGTCATTCCATGCCACTCACGCTTGTCCCTTTGATATTCTTTCCCTTTTCCCTCATCCCCAACGAGTCTTCTTTTGTTCCATGTGAACCATCTCTATCTCCCTCCTTCTAAGACCAGGATTCCTCCCTATTGTGTCAAGCAATCCAGTCTCTCTCAGAGTTTTGTTCATTCGTGCCTCGGCTCAGATCTCCTCCCTACGAGTCTGTAAAAGGGACCTCTCTCCGCCAACCTGTCAACTCGAGTCTCATAGTCGAACAAAGTATCGCCTGTGACATATCGAGGTTTAACCCAAGCTTCTGCACTCCTAAGGTTGTAACCAGAATGGTCTCGCGCTTGCTCCCCAGAATTACTTGAGTCTGTCCAAGATACTGCCCCTACCAGTTAAAGTACTCAGTAGTTAGGACAACACTCTCCCTGAGAGGTACCCCAAGAGTAAAAGCAGAATACATCCATATCCTTAGAAAGAGAAGGAAAGCGGATGGGTCTGCCATAGAGAAAGAAGCTACCTCCAAAGTAGCAATGTCGTCCCAGCCCAGCAAAGGCTCCTGCCTCATTTCGAACTGCCTGGAAACAAGCGACGTAATGTAGAAAGAGGACTGAGACAGCCCCGGGACCCTGACAACATAGGAACCTTCCTGAAGAGCTCTCCTAGTCTCTATCCTCCAATCAGGAACACACCAACGAATGTGATACGTGTCGAGCCTGTCCATCCACCTTTCCCATTCAGATTGATCTGTCTCTAAGACCAAAGGTTGATGAGTATAGACACCCCATTCTGAACCCATCAGAGCAGATTAATACCACTCTAAGTCTCACCTTGAGTCAAGAGTAGAAATCTACCATTTCGTCATGTTTCGTTAAGTTTTGACTAACGACCGTTAGTTTGGACTAAACTGCATACGAGATAACGAGGGAAGGACAGAATTGTCCACTGACAACCTTGTCTCGTGCGGAAATTACGTGTCTCGCGTGATACTAAGCCCCTGTAGACATGCAGAAGCCAGTTTCCTCATCGATTTCAACCTCTTTCTTGATAAAACCTTATCAATCCGCTCATCCAATAGAATTTGGGTTCTGGAACCTTCCCAGGGTATTTTACCTCTCCACCTTCACCTCTCCAACACCTATAAATACTTGAAGACTTTTAGTATTTTGGATCCCAGACTTTTCAGTCAAAACCCCTACGTTTACTGGTTTCTCTCCCTGAAAGATTCCTGTAAACCACCCTAAAAATCACCTAAAGTTTGTTTATCAACCTTGTTGATCAACAAACATCAAACAAAAGAATCAAGGACCAAGGCGAAGCTCTGTCCACGTCAAGGTACGACTCTAAACTTGAGTCGATGCTCTGTCCAAATCTCTTCACAAGGTAATCTTCATTCTCCCTTTCTAATTGATTATTAGAGTGGTATAATACATCGAACCTAGGATCGGCCTAGAGCCTCCCCAAATCATGGGAACGGTCTCGAAGCAATCGATCATATATTCCGTTTAACCTCGTTAAATGGATTCTTTTACTTATTTAATTAAAACATCTTTTTCTTTGAAAACCTCTTTTTTTAGCAAGACCGATCTCTGAATTGGGTGGAATGGGTGCTCCTTGACCTTCCCGTTCCATAACTTAAGCCCCGAACCCAAAATCTCTTTTCAAATGGTTTTTTCTATATTTCCAACTAAATAAATATAGGTGGCGACTCAAAAGATGTTAAAAAATTCACTATCGCTACAGTGGCGACTCTGCTGGGGATCAATAAATTTAAAGTGGCTTAACCTTGCGTTAATAAAGAGAGGTTTTCAAATTAAAAAAAATCGTTTTTTGTATTCTGATCAAGCTAGTCTCGCACGAGAAAACCTGTTTCGCGCGAGACAATGCTTCGGAAATCTGTGTGTCTTCTGGTTTTCCATGTTTGTCTCAAGATCCGAGATGAGAGTCGAACACGCAAGGGGGATTCCAGATTACATTATATGCAGAGTTCTTTCATCTTAAGGCCTCCCTTAAGATGTAGAACTCGAATCCGTATTTAGTTTAAATAATTGGTTATTATTTATAAACTGCGTGTGATTGGGTTTTTTTAGATTAAAGTCAGTTCCAATGGGGATTCGGGAGTTATAATTAAATTATTTATCTTTCTCTCTCTCATTAAGTGGAACTACTATGGCCTGAGTCTTCCTAATTTGGGAGAAACGTAGGCAACCACTTGGTGTGGCCACTATCTGTTTTTCTTTTAGTTTTAAAAAAAAATCTCTATTTTTCTCTATCAACTAGATTGACTCTTACACACGCGCACGCATGCTATATCTGTCATTGCACTACATACCCCGATTTAACCCGGGACCCACACTAAGGACGGATGACGGTAACCACCTAGTCGCCGGTCTCTCCGAAGTTGGATCATCCCACTCCTTGTATTCAATCTTTCTAGATTGTCATATCGTGGGGAGCCTAGCCTTCCAGCCCTGCATCGCCACATATCATGTAGATTGTCTTTTTAGGATCACTCCGTGACCGGTCGGTTTGACTCGGTGATCTTTTCTTATTTTTGACCAAAATAAAGCCATGTAAAATTGACCATAAAGAAATTTCCTTCGGAAAAGTCCCTTCGGAATGACCCTTTCGGATTTGTCCCTTCAATAGAAAAATAGTCCCTTAAAAAAAATCCTTCAAACAATCTTACATGGCTTTGTTTTACAAAAATTGGACTGATTACTTAGTCGTTAGGTTTTGATAAAGACCTTAGAAACCCCTCAAAACGGATTCTCCATTCCGACCACGAATTATGTTTAAGACTGCACCGTTTAAGCCTTCTTCTAGAAAATGGAGACTACTTGTCCCGCGTGGGACAATGTCTCTGTTTACTGTGTTTGAGCCTGCACCGTTTAAGCCTTCTTCCGACTCGTTGGGGCTAGATCTGATCCTGATACCATCTCTGCATCTCTTCTGTCAGTTTTTCGAAGCTACTCAACCTCAAGACTCCCAACACAATGTACGGCATCGGCGAAATTCCGGGTGACAGAACTTTGTCCGAAAACAATCACAAACTGCTGGAAGAAGCCAATGATCGCTTAGAGGTGCAAGCTACCCAAATCCACACTCTCGTGGAAGAAATCCAAGAGCTTAGGGCGGCACTAGCCAATAAAGAAAAGAAGAAGAAAAATGATTCTTCCTCCGAAGAAGAGGAATCATACACCAAAAAGGCCAAGGGCGGTCGCCGAAGCAAAAGCAAGAAGAAGAAATACGAGCCTAGCTCGTCGTCTTCCTCCTCTAACAATGAGAGTTACACATCCAAGAAAGAAAGCAAAGGGGAAAGCAAGAACGAACCTCTTACCATGGAAATGCTAGAAAAGAAACTTGCATCCCTAAATGTGAGCAAGGGAGCCTCACTCTCTATTGACTATGACACCCTTCGTCAATCCATGTCAAAACTTCCTAGAAAATACAAAACACCCGACATTGCAAAATCCAATGGTACTACCTGCCCTAAATCCCATTTGGAGACCTATTCTTGGGCCATGCTACCTATGGGTGTTGATGACAACCTGCTAGCCCAATGCTTCCCACAAACTCTCGATGGCGCCGCTAGAGATTGGTACATGACTCTTCCACTCTCTACAAGACTTGATTGGCCACTCGCTAGTCGTACCTTCCAAAAGCAATATGAGGACAACTCCACTTACCGCACTACTAGAAGGGACCTCGAACAAACCAAGCAGCTTCCGAACGAATCCTTCACAGACTTCGTCAAAAGATGGAGGACCAAACTGACTGAAATCGTTGATAGGCCAAGCCTAGACGAACAAATCCACATCCTCATCCAATGTCTTCGGGAAGAGTATCAAGACAAACTCGCGGGCAACTATTTTCCTAGCTTCGCCGAACTCCACAAATCCGGCATACGGTTAGATGACCTCATCAAGCAAAAGAGGGAAGCCAAGAAAGAAAGCGGGTTCCGTTACAACAAAAGCTCCTCTTCCTCTTCCAACCCTAAGGACACTTCCGTCAATGCTATAGTCTTCAATCATCCCGAAAATGGTAAGTACTCTGCGGTACCTCCACCACAAAAGAAGAAAAGGGATAGGCATTACGACAAACTTGAAGGGATAACTCAAGAAGAACTCCTCAAGGTGCTTGTCAAGAATGGAAAAATCAAACCAAGAGAAGGTGGACCACCAAAGAAAGATCTTCCTGCTAATCATGCTCATCATCTCTTCTGCAAGTACCACAACTTCACTGGCCACGACACCAACTCATGTTTCCACCTGAAAGATGTCATCCAAGATCTGTTCGATGATAAAGAGATAGGACTTCCTAATGTTGTTACTAATCCTTTACCAAATAATGAAGTCAATTTGATAGAAATAGAAAGTAGCTCTAAGGATCCTACTCGTCTAGCCACAATTGTGGACGAGAGCCCTTCTGAATTTAATAAATCTTCTTTCTGTTACATGATGTCTTGGGATGAAATCTTAGAACAAAAGGAAAAAGGGTCTAAAACATCCAATCTCCTCACACGATCCGGTCGAGTGATTATCAAAAAAGATCCAAGGGATGAAAATCCTCCTAAACAAGCAAAAGCTTCATCATCAAATGAGCGCGACGATCCTCTCTTAGCCCAGCTAATGAAGACACAGGCAAATATCTCAGTTTGGGACCTCATCGGAGCATCCCACAAACATCGTGAAATGTTGAAGAAGGCCTTGGCTCAAATGACCATTTCCTCAGAAGCTACACCCGAAGATCTTACTCAAATGATTGGCCAAGTACAATTTGGCAACGTCATCACTTTCACTGACTTGGACCTCCCATCCTATGGGAACAATCATCATGAGGCCCTATACATAACTGCTAAGGTGAATGGATACCGAATGCCACGCATTTTGGTCGACAATGGTTCTGCAATCAACGTCCTTCCAAAGAAAGCCTTATCATCATTAGGTCTCACCCACAAAGACCTTAAGCCATCAGGGCACACTGTACGAGGCTATGATTGTACTGCTAGAACTGCTTTGGGTTCAGTCGTGATACCTATAGAAATGGGGCAAGTCACCATGAGCATCGAATTCCAAGTCATCGACATCCCAGCATCCTTCAACTTACTGCTTGGCCGCCCTTGGCTG
Source organism: Adenophora triphylla var. japonica (assembly GCA_022495995.1). Classification (NCBI taxonomy): domain Eukaryota; kingdom Viridiplantae; phylum Streptophyta; class Magnoliopsida; order Asterales; family Campanulaceae; genus Adenophora; species Adenophora triphylla. Next base: position 132,929 of record JAFEMH010003526.1, read on the forward strand.
CACGACATAGGAGGTGTACCTTCATCCCTACACCAATGCATCAAGTTCAGACACAATGACACAATAGTCACCATACACGGAGAAATGGTTACTGCTAGCCCTATCCTCGAGGTACAGCACAACACTTCTGATTACTTATTCAGTGGCTTTGTGATTGAGAAAGAAAGTACCGTAAATGTCATAGAAACTTGCAATGAAAATGATTACTCTAAAGCACTTTGGTTTTCCGAAAACCTTCCTGTTTGGAGAATGATGCAAGCGAAAGGATACTTTCCTGGCTTGGGACTTGGCAAACACTTACAAGGGATAACAGATCCACCGCCGGTTCCCCCACCACACACGAAGCATGGCCTAGGATACGTCATTTCCATCCACAATAAAAGTGACGAAGAAGAGTGGGACTTCACTCAAATCAAGTGGGAAGGAACCACGTACAAAAGTTACAATGACCCAAAGGCCAAAGACTGCAACCTCGAACCATACCGAAAGAAACTGAACGACTACTTTGTTCGGGAAGAGGAAAGCATCCCATGCTTTATCTTTTTCAGAACCATGGACTGACGATAAAGGAAAACGCCAACCGGGCTTTGAAATTTTCAGCGACTGCGATGCTTCGCCAGATGAAACAGAACCCGTCCCACTAATCCCTAAAGATTTGTGGGGCACAAAGGCAGAAATGACCAGCGAATGGGACTTTGTGTTGGGAGAAGACATGCTGCGACAGTTCGAGAACCTGTGCCGGCTAGAAGACAGCCAGATCCATGCAATATCCAAGGGGGATGCTCCAACTACTGATTACACGAAGCTAATCCAGAAATGTGATGAGCCAATTCTAAACTGGCACGTCACCGGGGGACCAGTTGTTGATGAAGACTTCATGATCAAAGAGCTTGGTTGTACTCCCCATCCCTATAGGAAGATAGGCCCCATAGCTTTCACTTTAGAGTCAGGCTCCACCTCTGATGAACTCACTCAAGAGGAAATCGAGGCGGTGGCCGAACATGTATTCCCTTACTTCCTTAATGAAAACTTTGATCTTTTCGAGTACCCTGAGATTGCTAACATCGTGAATGATGAATTAACTAATAATAATCAATATAATGAACAAGTTAATAATGAATCATACGATGAGATAGACCAAGAAAATGAACAAATTTTAAAAGAATTAGGAAAGCAAGTAGGTCGTTGTGGAAAGAATGGCCCCATTGACAATGAAAAAATGCAAACGGTTAATCTTAGGACAACAGAAGACCCCAGAGAAACAAAGATCGGCAGTTTCTCAAAGGGGGAAGACAGAGAAACCTTAACGCATCTCCTCAGAGAATATGTCGACGTCTTTGCTTGGTCCTACAAAGATATGCCAGGGTTAAGTCAGCCAATCGTAAAGCATAAGATACCGCTGCTACCCAACGCCAAACCAGTCAAACAGAAACTACGCAGAAATAAGCCCGAATGGTCAATGGAAGTGAAAGAAGAGATCATGAAACTCTTGAATGTAGGGTTTATCAAGGTGATTGAGTATCCAGAATGGCTAGCTAACACAGTACAAGAAGCCAAATCAAATGGGAAAATACGAGTCTGTGTTGATTTCAGAGACTTAAACAAGACGACACCTAAAGATGACTTCCCGCTACCAAACATAGATATGTTGGTCGACGCCACCGCAGCATACGAAGTCCTCTCATTCGTAGATGGCTTCGTAGGGCATAACCAAATTCTCATGGCAGAAGAAAACCAACACAAAACAGCGTTCACCACACCTTAGGGGACGTTTTGTTATACGGTCATGTCGTTTGATCTGAAAAACGCTGGGGCTACTTATTAAATGGCAGTCACGACGCTATTTCATGACATGATTCACAAATAAATAGAGGTATATGTGGACAACATGATTATCCACTCCAAGGGGACAGATGGTCAACCCTTCAGAGATCTCAGAAAATTCTTCAATAAACTGAGACAACACAAAATGAGACTCAACCCCGCGAAATGCTCATTCGTGGTGGTTAAAGGGAAGGTCTTAGGATACATGGTCACCGAATGTGGCATAGAAGCAGATCCCGCCAAGATAAAGGCCATCATAGACATGCCTCCACCCAGAACGCAGAAAGACGTAAAGGGATTCATGGGTAGACTCCAATACATCAGTCGATTCATCAATCAACTGACTACAATATGCGATCCTATCTTCAAGCTACTTAAGAAAAACGCACCTCAAGAATGGACCGAGGAATGTCATGAGGCATTCAAGGAAGTTAAGCACTACTTAACCTCCCCACCCATCCTGGTTCCACCGCACAAGGAGAAACCCTTAAAACTATACCTCACGGTTACTGACAACGCGCTAGGGGCTATGCTCGCTCAAGAACAAACAACTTCACACACAGAGAATGCGATCTATTTTGTCAGCCGCAGAGTCCAAGGCAGCGAAATCAACTAACTACTCTCCACTCGACAAGTCTTGTGCTGCTCTCGTCTGGGTAACACAGAGACTAAAGCACTAGATGGAAGCCTTCCCGGTTCGTCTCATTGCAAGAATGATCCTTTGAAATATATCCTAGACAAATCAAATTTGTCTTCATGCTTGGCTAAGTGGTATTTCATGCTTGCGGGATATGATATCACTTACGTCACTCAGAAATCCGTCAGAGGCAGTGTATTCCCAGATCAGTTGGCCGAATTTCCTTGAGACGAAGTGAAGGGGGAAGACTCGCAATTTCCTGATGAGGACATCATGAGTATAGAAGACGAAAATATGTGGCAATTATTTTTTGATGGCGCAGCCAATAAGAAAGGTTTCGACATCAGAATGTTGTTAGTGGATCCCGATAACATCTATACTCTACTAGCAATACGTCTTAACTTTGATGCCACTAATAACATTGCCGAATATGAAGCTTGCATAGCGGGACTCGAAGCAGCCCTAGAACGCAACGTAATCGAACTTGAGGTATTTGGGGACTCCTAGTTGATCATCAATCAGATACTGAAAAAGTGGAGGATCCAAGATCCGACCCTTCAAATATACAATGCCCACCTCCAAGAGTTGGTGCAACAATTCCAAGATATCTCATTCCACTATCTCCCTAGAGACAAAAACCGGTTTACTGACGCATTGGCTACACTCGCTTCCTTGGTCGAAATCCCTGCAGGAAAGGCAGTAAAACCATTCAAAATGACCCGGCGAGCAACTCCTGCCTACTGCGCCATTATAGACCTCCATGACTGCAAAGACAAGTGGTTATCCGAATGCGCCACCATTGAGGACTCCGAAAAGAAACCATGGTACTATGACATTTGGCATTTCATCCTAGATGGAACCATTCCGCTTGAGGCCGACAAGAAGACCCAGATTGCCCTTAGGAGGCTGGCAGCTAACTACGTCATCATTGCTTGCCGTCTATTCAAAAAATACTCCCAGGGGAACCTCCTTTGCGCCACAGAAGAAGAGGCCCAGGAAATAATGGACCACGTTCATCAAGTAGCCTGTGGAACCCACATGAGCGGCAACATGCTCGCCAAAAATATCATCAGACAAGGGTACTTTTGGTTAACCATGGAAGCCGACTATACCAGCATGGTCAAGAGATGTCATAAGTGTCAGATACACGCCAACCTTCAGCATGCACCGCCTTTCCTGCTATACCCTATGACATCCCCTTGACCGTTCTCAACATGGGGCATATATGTGATTGGAAAGGTTACACCCGCAGGAGCCAACGGACACTGTTTCATCTTAGTAGCCATTGACTATTTCACTAAATGAATCAAGGCTGCCTCCTACAAAGTTTTGAATGCCCGAAAGGTGGCAAAATTCATCAAGCACAACATCATCTACCGATATGGGGTTCCCCAAGAGATGATATCGTATAATGGTTCCCATTTCGAGAAGGAAACTAATCACCTCTTAACAGAGTACAAAATCATAAGGCATAAGTCATCTCCTTACAGGCCTCAAGCGAATGGAGCAGTTGAAGCCGCAAATAAAACGATCGAAACCATCATCAAAAAAATGGCAGTCACTGGGAAAGACTGGCCCGAAAAGCTACCCTTCGCACTTTGGGAATACCGCACTTCGATCCGAACAGCTACAGGGAGGACTCCATATGCTCTCACATACGAAATGGAAGCTGTTCTACCAATAGAATTGGAAATACCGTCACTGAGGGTTCTCCTAGAAAACCAAGTGAATGAAGTCGACTGGCTAGAAAATAGATATGAAGAGCTAGCCCTGCTAGACGAAAGAAGGTTGAGAGAAGTCGAACACATTCAAGCTTACCAAAGAAGAATGGCAAGAGCTTTCAACAAGAAGGTCAAGACAAGAAACATCAGAGTAGGCGACCTGGTTCTTCGCGAGCATCGTCCTGGACCTTTCAACTCTCTAGGCAAGTAAGGACCAAGATGGATAGGACCCTACATCGTTAAGAAGATATTCTCTGGGGGAGCCCTTCAGCTGGTAGACTTAGACAGAGATCAGCTACCGAAGCCGGTCAACATGGACAAGCTCAAGAAGTACTTCGCATGACTTGGCCTCTTAAAAATAAAAATCGCTCGCTAGGTTGAAAATCCCGAAATGGGCGACCTAGGAAAAAATTAGAGTTTGCATAAAAAAAGAAGCCCGCTAGATTGAAAACCTGAAAGGGCAGTCTAGGCAAAAGCAAGGGTGTGCATTAAAAAAAAAGGGAGGCCTTGTCTCGCGCGAGACTACTCTTCGGCCTGAAATCGTACTTTGTCCTTTTTTCTCTCAAAAATGAACTACGTTAGACCTGAGCCTCTTATTTAATTGCTGTAAAAGAGGAATGTAGGCAGCCTTCGGGTTCGGTCTAATCAAATAAATAAATCAAATTTTGTCCTTTTATTAATCAAATGCATTTTATTAATGACAAAAGGGAAATCCTAACCACAACGACTAATTTGCTAAGCTAACAATCTTGAAAAAAACAATACTAATAAATAAAGCTATTGATCTATCAAAGCAATCTCTTGGTACTCCCTAAGATCTAGCCTTTCATTGACTTGGTAGGCGGTGGACATGATCGCTGCCGTCATCTCGATCTCTCTTGCGCTTTGGGCCCTTCGAAATAAAACATCCCTCGAGGCGATTGAAAACAGATTCCGAAAGCCTCTTGAAAACATGGGCCTATCCAAGGCTTGCATCTTTTCGGAGAGACCCTTACCTCGTCGCTCGTACCAATCCCCATCAAGAAAATCTTGGGTTGGATCGGTCCGTACATTAGCAGGATCAGACTGGGCCTCGCTCCTTCTCAAAATACTGCTCACCATGAAGGAATCTCCTAGCAGTGAAAGTCGCAGATCATCAATCTTCTCCACACTTGGGTGACCGGTATGAAGGAACCAATCCAAATACTTGTCAGATAAGAAGAAGCTTGCATCAAAAGTCCGAAGGTTCGACCAGCGATCTCGATTAGTTCCTTCACCCCATGCTTGAGCTAACACCTTCGAAAACTCCACACAAATATAGGACACTTCACGAGAAGCTCCTTCGAAACGATAAGTGTCCTGCTGCTGGCCAAACTGACGAAGCACCTGCTTAGGAAAATAAAAAGAGGAATCTCGCAAAACCGGGAGAACAACCCTGTCGAAACCCTTGGTATTGGCAACATACCTGTTCAGTCTCCAATAAGGTGGACACCAAATAATATCTGCAGTGGCGGTTTTTGCAATCAAGTTGGCCCACTCATCCACCGAGAGATCCTTAATCAGCAATTTCCTCATATGGTATGTAAATGGGGAATACTCCAACGGAGGATCTACCAACTTGAGATGCTCCCTAAGCCAAATAGTCAACAAAAGAGGACTCCCTTGAGTCATGGCACCGGTCTGGTGCAACTTATCAAGACCATGCAGGGTCTCACCCAAGATCAGCGGAATAATGTTCCTAGAACGTCTCCTAGCCTGCGGAACAATTTCCACTAATTGGGAGTCAACTAAGCCATCCCTGCACGTGAACAAAACATCTCCGAAAAGAGAAAGGGCCAGAAAGTTTCGTTTGTAAACATGGAAGGCCTCGTCATCTGAATCTACGCTAAAGAGTTCAGGAAGAGAAGAGAAATCCACCCATCTGCGATGAACCAAATCATAGCAAGTGTCAAGGGGGATCCCCAACAATTCATTCAAAGCTTCTGAATGGTTCCTATTGAATTTAGGAACAACGATTTCACCAGTCAAAGGCATATCCAAGATAATGGCAAATTCCTCAACAGTAGGCACCATCTCATTAAGAGAGAAATTAAAGAGATGAACAGAGGGATCCCAAAATCGAGCAGCACCCTGCAGAAGATTCCAATCCGGTTGGAGGTTCTTCAAAGTGAAAAGGATTCTGAATCCGAATTCTGCAATAAACTTATTGCGAGATCGATTACGAAACGACCTCACAAAATTCCTCGATGCTTGCTTGAACGCTTCGACTACATCAGACGGCAGAGAAAAATCATCAACAATCATGGACGTTGGAACAACCTCCTTGGAAGCCATGGATCACAGGGTTGGAAAAGAAATCAAGAATTCGACCCTAACAGAATATCTCTAGAGTTTGAGAGGCTGGAATGGGTTATCTAGCCAGACTACAGGGTGTTTATATATAGGAAAAACTGGCAGAATCCTATTCTAAGAAGAAAAGAATTCTTCCTGAGTAGCGTGTCTCGCGCGAGATAATTTGTCCTGCGCGACACAACCCTTCGGCAATTCCAGCAGCTTTCCTGTACAAGCAAATGATTTAGCCCCGACTTGAAGAAGCAAGTCTCAAAACCTACAAGAACAGTTCCTAATATGCAGCGCATGCACTGAAACCAAGCTCAAAACTTTGACCTAAACGGTCATTTCATTCCACCACGGAAGTCGAGAAAGTTAAAAAAAAAAAAAATTAAAAAAAATTAACTAGACCTAGGATTAGGAATTAAGAAAATCTTGTTTTTTGTGCTACCTACGTGCTACCAGGTACAATAAAAGAAAAATTGTCTGGGCCCACCCAACCAATATTTACAAGTTTTTCAAGAAATAAATGGGGAGAAAGAGGGATCATGCCAACAAGTCGCCTGAGCTGCCGGCACCTCCATCATCTTCACCACCTTTGGGGCTACCGTCCCTTCTCGACCGTTTGGCTCCACAAGACGGGGTCACTGCAGAGGCTACTGTCTACGCCGCCAAAGCCGCCTTTTGAAACAGCCGCTCTGACAGATCCGACACCAGGGACATCATACCGGCTATCCTGCTCGCCCTACGGTTGTAATCAGCCGCGAACATGGTAATCTGATAACAAAAAGGAAGCCCTCAGAAAGAATCAGATATATGCACATATATATAGACGACGCCAGGGACATTAAGAGCAGAGAAATATATATCAGTCTTACCGAAGAGGCATCGAAAGGAAGGCGGTAACCCTCAGGAATATGATCCGTGATCGGGATGTGACCCACCATCTGCATACCTCCCATCATATACGTGAAGCTCGGAGGACCATAATCCGGTGTAAAAGTCACGGGGCCTGCATACTGTGATGAAGAGCTTGGGGCTGACGAACCTGAGGCTGAGGCTGAGATAAAAGCTCGAGCACGTGACCGCCTATCACCTACCACAAGGGACCCATCAAGCGAGGCAAGAACTCCTCATATGAAGCCCCTCAGATAATGCAATCTGCCGCCACATAGCCGCCTAAAGTCAAAGTTATCCAGCAGGGCTCGCGCCTCCGCAACGGTCAGGGTCCAATCCTGCCCCTCCTCCTCATCCACGGTACGGTTGGGATGATTCCACCTCTTGATATCCGGAAACTGAGGATCTCGGTCATCCAGCTCAAACCTATACAATCCAAAGACGTCATATCCCCATATCTGTACAAGAAAGCAGAACAGATTCAGTACAAAGGCCCAAGCAAAAAGTACAGATAGATGACAAAGACAGAATCAAAAGCATACCTCCCAAGCATAAGAATACCCTGACATGGTATCCTTGGTATGCCTACATGCCTCATCCATGGCATGATAACAGAAGGCCAGTCCGGCTGAGCCCCAATTATACATCCTCACCAGGTCCAAATCCACCAGCAACCCCAAAAGAGCAAGGCGAGCCATGGAAGAATGGTTAGCAAAGATGGTCTCTGATAAGATATACCAGAGAGCACCCTTCACCAACCGATCCGTGTCCGCATTTGGCTTGTCCGCATAAGCCTCAAGCTAAACACGGAGAGTCGACAACTCAGCAACAAAGCCCTTAACCTTGGTAGGGGCAAAACCAATCAATCTCCTCCATTCAGATGGACTCGTAAGTTTGTAACCCGCAGTCTTTGGGAGGGCAACATCGGTGATTTCCAACCCGGTAATAGCCAAAAAATCAGTCGGGGTCATCGTAGCTTCCCCGAAGCAAACATGGACCGTGTGGGTAGTGTCCCACCACCTCTCCCTAATCGCCTGAAGGACCTGAGGAGTCCGCCTCATCCCCCAGATGTTATCCACAAAAGTAAGGAGCCCCGTTTGAGCCATCCTAGCCCGAACTCCGTTCAAGCCCTTGACTTTACCCCACAAAGCCTTGGCAAATTTCGCACTCCCACGACAGTTTTTGGTTGGCCTATACGACTGCAAAACAGAGAAAAATCAAGGGAGCAATGTCAGAAATCATTCCATGACAAAAATTCAAAGAAATAAGAGAAAATTTTCATTGAGGCATTTCATCAAACACTTGGCGTGCACACTAGAAAACCATGTTCAAGGAAGCATTTGGCTACCCAAATCAACCCCTCCTACAATCCATGATATGTAGGGAACTCATACATACACAATGCAACATCAACATCCAACAAAATCAACAAAAATGAATAATGCATCAAGATAGAACCAAGTTCTAGACAAATGAAGAAAATGACCAATTTGATGAATTGGGAAATTCAAAACAATGAATCCGATGCATTGTAAAGCATGAAACGAGAATTGAGAAAGAAACTCTTACCAAACCCTCGCGAATGTCATGGGAAATGTGCGTAGGCCGATCGAAAGTGAGGTCGTCCCTCAGATAGTCCTTCCCGAGCAAGTAGCTATCGAAAGTTGGATTCTTCCTTTCTTGAGCCATTGATAATGGAAGAGGAAAGGATTGAAATGTTGATTGAAAGAAGAAATCAACAAGCAATGCACCAAAAATCTCAGGGAGAAACGCCTTGGCTCAGACTTGAAGAGAAAGTTTGAAAATGGGTGTTTTAAATTAAACACACCGCTGCTTTTATATTGCCTCGATAGTCATTGTCTCACACGATACAAGACATCCCGCACGAGACAACCCCCCTGGAAATGTACAAAATTGTCCTCGACAATAAGCATCTATGCAACGTCAAAATTCAAAATTTTGACACATTTACCTTTGAAAGTGATACCCTAGAAAAGAAACATGGAAAAATTGGGACCGCAAGTCACGGAACGAGCCGAACGTGACACCCGCACAATCGCCCAATACGGCACCAGTCACCCGAAAATGATTGATCTAGAGATCAAGTCACCCCACACGATTCAGAGCCCAGACATGTGAATCATCATCACAAAAAACCTGATTCAACGCCCAGACAGGTGAATCGTCAAAAGAAAAGCTCGATTCAACGCCCAGACAGGTGAATCATCAAAAGAAAAGCCCGATTCAATGCCCAGATAGGTGAATCGTCATCACAAAAGCCCGATTCAGCACCCAAATAGGTAAATCGTCAAAATCAAAAAGCTCGATTCAACACCCAAACAGGTGAATCGCCATCCTCAGCAAAAAACCCGATTTGGAGCCCAGACAGGCGAATCGTCACCAAACCAACAAGACTCAAAGGACTGGACAGGTAAACCATTGTTTCTAACATCTTTCCCCACAGGTTCAGAGCCCAGACAGGCGAATCTTCAGACAGACATGTATATTCAGAATTGGGTCTTGATTTGATTCCTTAGTATGAATTTACCTTTTCAAAAAGCAAAATCTCCTTGATTTTCAAAATGATTTTCAAAATACCTAAAGAAGCCTTTTCGTATTTTGGAGTCGAACTATGTTATGGTCTGATTCTCCTATAGAGATACGTAGGAAGCCGTGCGGCTCGACCATCCCGATGTCCAGAATGATGTCTTTTCTATCGTCGACATGACTTCTTCCATAAGACTTGTCGATGAGGGGCTCTGTAGACACCTCATTCTGAATCCATCGGAGCAGGTTAATACCACTCTAAGTCTCGCCTTGAGTCAAGAGTAGAAATCCACCATTTCGTCATGTTTCGTTAAGTTTTGACTAACGACCGTTAGTTTGGACTAAACTGCATACGAGATAACGAGGTAAGGACATAATTGTCCACTGACATCCTTTTCTCGTGCAGAACATACATGTCTCGCGTGATACTAAGACCCTGCAGACGTGCAGAAGCCAATTTCCTCGTCGATTTCAACCTCTTTCTTGATAAAACCTTATCAATCCGCTCATCCAATAGAATTTGGGTTCTGGAACCTTCCCAGGGTATTTTACCTCTCCACCTTCACCTCTCCAACACCTATAAATACTTGAAGACTTTCAATATTTTGGATCCCAGACTTTTCAGTCAAAACCCCTACGTTTACTGGTTTCTCTCCCTGAAAGATTCCTGTAAACCACCCTAAAAATCATCTAAAGTTTGTTTATCAACCTTGTTGATCAACAAACATCAAACAAAAGAATCAAGGACCGAGGCGAAGCTCTGCCCACGTCAATGTTCAACTCTAAACTTGAGTCAAAGCTCTGTCCAAATCTCTTCACAAGGTAATCTTCATTCTCTCTTTCTAATTGATTGTTAGAGTGGTATAATACATCGAACCTAGGATCGGCCTAGAGCCTCCCCAAATCTTGGGGACGGTCTCGAAGAAATAGATCCTATATTCCATTTAACCTCGTTAAATGGATTCTTTTACTTATTTAATTAAAACATCTTTTTCTTTGAAAACCTCTTTTTTTAGCAAGACCGATCTCCGGATTTGGTGGAATGGGTGCTCCTTGACCTTCCCGTTCCATAACCTAAGCCCCGAACCCAAAATCTCTTTTAAAATGGTTTTTTTCTATATTTCCAACTAAATAAATATAGGTGGCAACTCAAAAGATGTTAAAAAATTCACCATCGCTACAATGAGCAAGTGTTCACGGACTAAAAGACATCGGAGCAACAAGCATAGCTTCGAGCCTCTCTTGCAACCATAAAGTGAGCACAACAGGGCTTCCTCCGCACATGAATCGGTCCCCCCGTTGCTAGACGGTTTATACCGTGGAAGGTTTCCCCCAGAACCAAAGAAACGATATCCTCGCCCGCTCGACAGTGGCCTACCACATCCAACAAAGCGTTGTGGCATATCCCGAAGGAGCTAACCATTAAAAGAGTGGCTATCACGCACAAAGCAAACACGTCCCATGAGACATCACTCCTACCGTTGCGCATGAATCTGTCAAAGCAATTTCAGCCCCCAACTGCTCATCTCCAGGTTGGCCAAAGCACCTAAAAAAGAAAAACAGCAGGAGGATTTGCTCCATGCAAAAAGAGTAGCCGAGAACCCATACCACAAGTGGCCCAAGCAAGAACATTCGAAACATGCTCACCTTGATCACATGGGGTAATGATTTGGGGAGTCATCATGTACAACTGGCCAGATTTACGAGCCTAACCTTCCCGAAGGAAGAACCAAACAATGCTTCTGCCCAATGGATGTCTGCAACCAAACACTCATCAAAAGGTCGATCAAACCACCAGGACATTCAGAAAGACCTTAACGACAACCATCACGTCCTCAAATTTTCAACAATTCGGTCAGAGGCGCCACCACGTCCTCAGTATTTTAGCAACTCGGTCAGAGGCGCCACAACGTCCTCATTATTTCAGCCAGAGGCGCCACCACATCCTCATTATTTCAACCAGACGTGCCACCACGTCCTCATTATCTCAGTCCGAGATGCCTCAAGAAATAGTCTCAACTCAAGCCATTTCTTCAAATAGTCTCAATTTAGGTTCATACTCCTGAACTAAGTCTCAATTTAGGTTCATACTCCTGAACTAAGCCTCAACTTAGGTTCATACTCCTGAATTAAGTCTCAATTTAGGTTCATACGCCTGAACTAAGCATCAAATTAGGTTCATACTCCTAAACTAAGTCTCAAATTAGGTTCATACTCCTGAACTAAGTCTCAAATTAGGTTCATACTCCTGAACTAAGTCTCAATTTAGGTTCATACTCCTGAACTAAGTCTCAAATTAGGTTCATATTCCAGAACTAAGTCTCAAATTAGGTTCATACTCCTGAACTAAGTCTCAAATTAGGTTCATACTCCTGAACTAAGTCTCAATTTAGGTTCATACTCCTGAAGTAAGTCTCAACTTAGGTTCATACTCCTGAACTAAGTCTCAATTTAGATTCATACTACTGAACTAAGTCTCAACTTAGGTTCATACTCATGAACTAAGTCTCAATTTAGGTTCATACTCCTGAACTAAGTCTCAACTTAGGTTCATACTCCTGAACTAAGACTCAAATTAGGTTCATACTCCTGAACTAAGTCTCAATTTAGGTTCATACTCCTGAACTAAGTCTCAACTTTGGTTCATACTCCTGAACTAAGTCTCAATTTAGGTTCATACACTTGAACTAAGTCTCAAATTAGGTTCATACTCGTGAACTAAGCCTCAACTTAGGTTCATACTCCTAAACTAAATCTAAAATTAGGTTCATACTCCTGAACTAAGTCTCAACTTAGGTTCATACTCCTGAACTAAGTCTCAATTTAGGTTCATACTCCTGAACTAAGTCTCAACTTAGGTTCATACTCCAGAACTAAATTTCAAATCTAGGTTCATACTCCTGAACTAAGTCTCAACTCAGGTCGAGGAGCCTCAGAATAGTCTCAACTCAGGACGAACGCCTACAAATAGTTCCCCACAGGTAGAGGCCCCTCAGAATTTCCCTCACACACGAACTACGATTGGCTTAATTCCCACTCAGGGATACGTAGGAATCCTATCAAAGGGTGTCCAGCCATTCGACCAATACAATCATTATCTCTCTCTCCCGATGAGCAGTCCAGATCGGGATCCTTTTTTTTATCGACGACCCCACTTCCTTCATAAGTGACATCGTCGAGGGGCTTCTGTAAGTACCCCAATCCAGACCGCTCTCCATCCGAGCATACAGAAAACACTTAGGGTTCACCTCCCCGCGATTACGAAGACCTGTAACTTCCCAAAGACCAAACTGATCAAAGCAAACCAAAAGAGGGATTTTTCCAGGCGTAAAAAGACATCAGAAGGGCCCTACAGGAATGGCATAAAAATCGAAAAATCCTGATGTTACCTACTGGTCCGTGCAGACCTATCTGTCAATTACTTACTCTTGTGGACTTCCTTGTCAACATGCCAAATGTACAAATTCTGGGAAAGGACAGATTCAAGAAAGATTCGTACGGACCTCTTTGTCAAGTCCCAGAAGCCTATAAATACAACCATCTGCAGCCTCATTTAGACACACCAAAACCCCTCCTATCCTCCTCCAATCCTTCCTCCAGCTTCCCCCAGCCTTTCCAAGCCATTCCGAGGCATTTCGAGGCCTCTCGAGCCATCCTGAGGAAATCCCGGTCCTTCCCAATCGACCTCCTGACATCACATAACCCTCATCCATCTTCAATCAAACCTCATCAAACCAAATTCACCCACAAAACTCCAAACACCCAAAAACGACTCAAAAAGCGGTCAAAATCCATGAGTTTAGCGAGTGTAAACGAGAGTTAATTAGGGGAGGTTCTGCCCGAGTGAGTGCAGAATTCTCTTCTCTTTAAACCACCACAAATCAAACACATTCCCTTGAGGAAGATAGAAACAAGCCAACATTGTGAGATCTCCTTCTGAACCCTAAATAAACTGCTTTTATTTCCGAGTTCTTTAAATATTTCTGTTTAAACACATCATTTACAATGTAGAGATTATTTATTTTCAAAATGCATTTTATTTCTTAAAAAAAACACAAACACAAACACACACACACACACTTTTCAAAAAAAAGGTTTAGAAAGACTCATGTATATGAGGCGCGTCGGGTGAGCTCAAAATTCTCTTCCCGAGGCTTAACCTGACCTCCGAACTCAAAATCTCATCACACAAACAAAAGCCTTTTTTCAATGTTTTGGGCATAATCAAAATGGCGTGGCGACTCTGTTTTTTTGAAAGATTTTAATCTGTCCAATCCGTGAAGCAAACCTTTCCCGGATCGGGTAATTTCAGTAGTGTTGCTATAAGTGTTGGTAACACAAATAGCAACACTTCGAGAAAGCAGATTAAACAATTTTTTTTTGTTTAAATAAAAAAAATATAAACAAAAATTAATAAAATATAATGTACAACTACAAAAAAAACCATAAGTTTTAAACGAAAAAATGACCAAGAATTTTTTTAAAGCTAGAAAATCTCTAATAGTTAAAAACTTGAATAAAAAAACTTCTTTTAATTCATTAACAACCATTTTAGATTCAAATTTAAATCCAAAACTGTAATGGTTTACCTTAGTGTATTTTACCATGTCTCGATAATTTACCATTTCCTTATGTCTTTCTTGTATCCCTTCTTTTACTTCGACTATCACTTGGGTTATAGGATGATTCTTTTGAATTCTCAAAGGGGAATTCTTTTGAATTCTCAAAGGGGGATCCCTTCTCACTGGATCATTAACTCCATTGGATTTCTCATCATTTTAATTTTCTGCACTCGAACAGATTTCTGGTGTTATCTCTGGTGTTTTCGTATCAACGGTAACACTTGATCCAACACCAGACTTAACACATGTACCAACATTCAAGGTAACACTTTATTCAGCAGCTTCTTCGAGTAGTTCAAATCATATTAAAGGAGTGTCTATAACTGGTTCACCTACAACGCTAGACAAATCATCAAACAAAATATTTGCATACTCTTGAACGATTCTCAATCTCAAATTATACACACGAAATGCAAGACAGTTTTGAGAATATCCAAGAAAAATGGCCTTGTCACTCTTAGAGTTAAACTTACCTAAATGATTTCGCTCATTCAGTATGAAACCAACACACCCAAAGACATGGAAGTAATGAACATTAGGTTTATTCCCATTCAAAATCTCATATGGTGTCATTGTTGTACCAGGTATTAGAAAAACTGAATTAGAAATGTGACAAGCCGTGTTCAACGCTTCAACCCAAAATCTTTTCGAAATACTTTTGGAAAAAATCATTACACAGACCATTTTTAGCAAGATCTTATTTTTATTTTCGAGCACCCGATTTTGTTGGAACATTTTAGAGGTCGACCATTAATGGTAAATCCCCTTTTTATCACAAAAACTAGAAAATGAAACATTATCAAATTCTTTTCCATGATTAGATCTTACACGAAAAATAAGTGAGCAAAACATGTTTTGATTTTGGAATGTAAGAATTTAAACTTATCAAAAGTTTCAGATTTTCTTTTAAAAAGTAGATCCAAGTATAACAAAAAAATCAACCACAATGCATAAGAATACCTCTTACCTCCTAGGCTATCTACCTCAATTTGACCCATCAAGTCCATTTTCAAAAGCTGAACACAATGTGTTGTTCCAGAGTTTTGTTCTTTGTGTTGGGCAACACTGGTCTTCTTACCTTTAAGGCAATCCTCACACACTTATCTTTGAAATTCAGTTTGGGAATTCCTTTAATAGCATCAAACTTAAAAAGTTTCTCCAAATTTCTGTAATGGAGATGTCTCAATTTTTGATGCCACAAAAGTGTGTCATCAACCCTGGTCAAATTGCATACTTGTTGTTAACCAAAAGGATAGCAATTGTCACTTGATCTAGTTCCTATCATAACACTAGTGTTAGTATGAAAAAAACCTTTACAAGTATTATTTTTAAATTTTACCTCTAAGTTGTCATCACAAAACTAGCTAATGCTAATCAAATTAGCCATCAACGCGGAAGACATTTTTAAGGCAAGAAACCCGCCAACACCAAGTGTTCCTTTCCCTAGAATCTTGATCTTTCCTCCACCTCCATAAGACACGTAACCTTCTTGAATAGGTTCATATTCTTTCAAGAATATTTTTGTTCCCATCATATGCCGAGAACAACCACTATCAAAGTATCATTAACCTGAGATATTAGTTCTCAAAGCAGTATAAAAAACATTGCATTTCACATTTGTTTTAATACACCAAGTTTTCCTTTTTGAAATTTTGTTTTTTTGAACACCTGTATCATCTCGAGTGTTGGGTAACACTTGAGAAAATACTTGTGAACTGGAGTGTTTCTTTCTAATAGTAAATCAATCAAATTTGGTATGTCCAGTAGTGTGACAGTATTCACACACATGGATGGTTAGAAATCTCACTAGATGAAATACCTTTCTCTTTTTCAACTTCTTTTACAAAACTCATTTTAGTTTCCTCATTTATCAAGGTAGAAGTTATTTTATCAAGTGAGTCTTGGAATCGAATACCTTCTTTGAGAGGCTTACTCATGTTGAGTATCTCATCCAATTTCGAATACCCTATGTTGAGTTTCTTGAAGGTGGCTTCGGCTAGCTTATTTGAACTTAACCTTGTCAAGCTCCGCATTTTTCTTTGTTAATTGCACCTCTAGCCGAGTCAAAGAGCCTTTTAGCTCATGAATCTCCTTGGTTAAGATCGCTGCCAATTTGTTCTCTTTCTTCCATTCTTTCCATTCTTTGAAAAGCGCCTTGAAGAGATTTTTCACCCCATCAATGAGCTCATCCTTGCTCAATCCATCCTCATCTAGACTCCTTGTATCAATATTAGCAGAACCATGAAAGCAAAATCTGTCAGAAAAGTTTAATGAATTATACCTACTAAGTGTTGCCTCAAGTGTTGTCTTGTACTGAACAACACTTGACTTAACACCTTCAGAATCTAAAAAGGAATTCTCTTCAACCGTGGTCATCATGGTCAATTTCTCTGGTTCTTCTCCTTTTTCGAAATTTTCGTCCTCTTCATTATTAAGATATACCCACATATTTTTACAAACCTTTCTCAAGGTATTAGAACAATTGTTGGTATAATGTTTTAAACCCGAACATGTATGAATGGACTCGAGTTGTTTGGGACTCAACTTGGTTAGATATGGGCTGACCTCAATGAATTTTCTATTGTAAGGACATTAGTAATAGACATCAATGCCCAAACATCAATTAATTTGATGCACGAACACAAGTAAGTTACATTTACATAACGAATCAAAAGTCTTCCTAAAATTTGATTAGTGTAAGTACCCAAATCCGGATCGTCAAAACCGTTAAAAGTTAACCGGAATCCGTTAACGGGCCCTTTTCAGGTTAACCGAAACCCGTTAAGCTCCCCGCTCTCGAGTCAACGAGACATCCCGGGACTGCCCCGTGCATCCTGGCATCAAAGTGTACTCAACACACGTTATCACACGTAAAAGTACAATTTTCCTTGAAAAACGCACTTTTCGGGACTTTTCAGGGGCATTTCAGACATTTTTCGGACAATTATTTAAAAAACGGACAAAACCGGGAATAACGGGACAAAATCCCTAGCCTAGGTGAGTCACAGGGGAACGTGGCACGCATGCACCACTCCCCAAATCAACATCAATCAAATTCGAGGGTGAAAAGACCAAAATGCCCCTGAAATTGAGGAACTGGCCGTTCAGCCTGTTTTACTGGAAAAACAGAATTCTCATCAAGCCCTCCAATTTTTCAAAATACCCAAAAACCCCCCAAATTGAACCTTAGGCCGTCCGGCCTGTTTTGCATTTTCACCCCTATAAATACAAGGGTTGTCATTTGTAAAAGAGGAGAAAAAACATTACTCTCTCCCTCAAAAGCCCACGGCCCAAAGCAGTTTCACCCCCTCCCGAGGCCCATTTTGTCTCGATTTGCGTGAAAACCCCATTTTCTGACCAAACACAAATTAAACAACCTCGAAACACCTTTCAAACACCAAAACCGTATCCCGTATACGTAAACCGAGTCAAAGAGTCAACCCCTAGCCATAGGTAACACTCTCTCTCCCTAAAAACTTGTTTCACCTTGATTTACGCGTCAAACGCTATTATCATTTCGGTCGAAACTTTCGAAATATAGACGTAACGCCGTCTACGGGGCCCGATACATTTTACCCCTTAATCATCTTCTCTCCCGCTAGAGAAGTAATTTCGGGTTAAAACGGCGTTCTGGTCCCGTTTTGTTCGTTTATGTCATTTACAGTCCGGATCGTTTGATCCGTCGATTCGGTTTTTTACCGTCCGAACTGTTTGGTTCGTGATCGTCATTTACAAAATCTGGATCGTTTGATCCATCGATATCGTCATTTAATTTATGTACCTTTACAACTCCGAGCCGTTTGGCTCGTCGATCGCATCTTTACTGTCCTGATCGTTTGATTCCGTTGATATCGCACTTTAAATACTGTCATTTACAAGTTCGAGCCGTTTGGCTTGTGATAGTATTTACTTATAAAAGTTCGAGTCACAAAATGACTCGTTGATCGCATATTATTTAATACCTCTTTTCATAAAATTGGTCACAATGTAATGCCCGGTTCAAAACCAGAGTTCGTCATTAGAACTCCTTTTCAAAGCAACGCAAAATTGACGTTTGGCATCCAAACTCTCATTTTCGACTCCAAACCGATGTTTGACATTCAAACGATCTTTTCATTAAAATCAACATTTGACATTCAAACTAAAGACTTAAGTTCGTCACTCGAACTCCATTTTCAAAACAACTCAAAACCGACGTTTGTCATTCAAACGCTCGTTTTTATCATAAAATCAATGTTTGTCATTCAAACCAAGATTAAAACTTGTCATTCAAGCTCCTTTTCAAAAATGCAACACACACACACAATTTCGAGAAAGGTAGAAAGACTCGTCATACGAGGCATTTCGGGTGATCTCAATATACTTTTCCCGAAACGTAACGTGACCTCCGAACCTAACAATCTCGGGTCCTAAAAAAGCCTTTTGTCATGTTTTGGCTACCAATCAAAACATTTCAATTTTAAAGGCATTTTCAAAGTTTGGGCTCATAATACAAAACGTCACATTTTCAAAGCCATTTCCAAGTTTTGGCTACCAATTAAAACGACCCCCCTTTTTCAAACTCATCCATTCTCAATGTTTGGGCTCATAATACAAAAACCGCGTGGTGACTCTCTTTTCCAAGTGAAGTCCATCGAAAGAACCGCTCGCCGCAGTCCGCGCGATCCGGGTAATTTCAATTAGCAAGATTCAAAGCCATGACAACAAGGACCGAAAACTTAGTGTAATCAAGTGTATGCTTTGATATCAATTGAAAGTGTTAATGTCCTTGTATAGTTTTGGAAAACACAAGTGTTATCCCAAGTATTTGTAATACCAACGATAACATTGTTTGACGACTGTCCAACAAACTAAAATATAATTTGTTTTGAAAAAGTTTTGCAGCAAAAAAGACAAATCACATAAGAGAGAGAATATTTTTCTCAAGTTATATAATATAATTTGAGGGTACCTGAACGCGAAGACCTCAATAAATTTGAGTTATACGTACAAAGGCTTAAAGTTCCCTAATAATAATACATCAAGGTACTATGGATCGAATACTCTAGAACACACTCTTCTATGATAACACTCTTCCTCACACTTAGAAACACTCAAATATTTAAAGCTAAAATACTCTAGCTCATTGGTGTTGGGTAAGGTGTTGGCAATACTAGGGGCAATACCCGAAAGTATGTTCTCTCTTAGTGCAGATCTTTATTTGTGGATTGTGTAATTTGAAGTTGTAATGATCTTGCACTTATATAAGTTGGATGAACGTGCATCCTACTCCATATAACTATAATTTCTCCATGTGTGGGAAGGTGGAACCACTTTCCATTTTGAGCTCCAGTTTTCCATGATTGTAGGAAGACTTGGTATTCACTAGGAAGACTTGGTATTCACTAGCTACTCCACTTGTACTCCGTGCTTCTTTGACATTGTACTCATTATCTATTTAGATCCTCAATATGGATAACTCTCAACAACCTTTGTTTGATCTCCACATTTACACGTAAATTGTAAATTATGTGTAACTTCATTTATTCTTCAATTATCCACGTTTTGTTAAGTCCTTTTGACCTGTTAAACATAGTTCTAACTCACTAAAAATAGATATAATTATAATTAACAATCACTTTGTTTTTATTAATAAAATGTAGCAACTATTTACTTAATTTGAACTGTCAGCACAGTGGAAACACAGAAGGCAATACTATGCCAACACAAGTGTTGACAATAGCAATCTCCCCATTAGTTGCACATTTCTTTACAAAACACAAAGTGATGTTCCTGGATAACATTGTTAGACATATATCTCCAAAATAGATCTCCCCCTTAGTATTTTACTCCTTGTTTATAGCTCCAAAATAGATCATCCTTTCATCATTATTTGGACCAACAATAACATTAAAAAGCATAGAACATTTATTATCAACATCAATTAATTTTGTGAAGTAAAATAATGAAACTATATAAATATAACTTGAGGTTGGCCGAAGGTGAATACCTTTCAATAAATATGTTTTAGATACAATGCCGAAAAGTTCCCTAATGATTATAAACAAAATCTCAATGGAACGACTACTCTAGAACACATTGTTGATAACATCACTCTATTTCACACTCAGAAACACTCAAAGAATGAAAGCTAAACAACTCTAGCTCATTGGTATTGGATAGGGTGTTGGAAACACTCAAGACAGAACTCTAGAGATGTGTTCTTTCTTTGTGTAGATCTCAATCTTTGGATTGTGTGATTTGAAGCTGTAATGTCCTTGCACTTATATAGACTGGTTGAACAAGCAGCCTACTCCATGTAACCAGATTTTTGTCATGTGATGGAAGTGGAACCACTTTCCATTTTAAGCTCCATTCTTCCATGATTGGAGGAAGACTTGGTCTTCACTAGTTACTCCACTTGTACTCCGTGCATCTTTGACTTTGTACTCATTATCTATTTAGATCTTCAATAGAGATAACTCTCAACAACCTTTGCTTGATCTTCACATTTACACGTAAATTGTAATTTACGTGTAACTTCTTTTATTCTTTAATTGTTTATGTTTTGTTCAGTCCCTTTGAATTGTTAAACATACTTCTAACACACAAACAAACATAATCATAATTAACAATCACTTTGTTTTTATGAATAAAATTTAGTAACTAATTACTTAATTTGAACTGCCAACACAGTGGCAACACCGAAGGCAATACTAGTGCCAACACAAGTGTTGACAATAACAGTCTCCCCCTTAGTTGCACATTTTTTTTCACAAAACATACAATAATGTTCCTGCATAAAAGTGTTAGACAGATATCTCCAAAACAGATCAACCTTTCATCATTATTTGGACCTACATTAATACTAATAAGCATAGAATAAATAATATTAACATCAATTAATTTTGTGGAGTAAAATGATGAAACTAATCTCGTTTGGTAACACATGAGGCAACACTAGTGTTTGCACTAACAATCTCGCCCTTAGTTTCACATTTCTTCACAAAATAAAAGTTATATTCATGCAAGAAAATGTTAGACAAATAAAGTATCTCCCCCTTACATAGATTTTCCCTTAACAATAAACTTTCCCTTAATGTAAGATTTTTATTCCAAAATAAAATCAAATGTTGTAACATTTTCCCAACATCTAACATTAATAGGATCACCATTTCAATCTCCCATAAACCATTAAACTCCAACAAAATATCAAATTACTATAAGTAAGATTTCTTTCAATATAGAACCTTAAACTCATTCAAAGTTCCTAGAGTTATGGAGTTTACCACACAAACCACATTCCAGCCATATTCATATTTAATCACTTGGCATTGT
Organism: Adenophora triphylla var. japonica; assembly: GCA_022495995.1. Classification (NCBI taxonomy): domain Eukaryota; kingdom Viridiplantae; phylum Streptophyta; class Magnoliopsida; order Asterales; family Campanulaceae; genus Adenophora; species Adenophora triphylla. Next base: position 154,804 of record JAFEMH010003526.1, read on the forward strand.
TGGGAATATTGGCAATGTAACACACATATCTATCACCACGTACCTAACATCACCATTTTCTCCCCCTTTTGTGAAGAAAGACGCCTCAAGAAAATTAATCATGGACTGCAGTAATTTACACTAAGTAGGCAGTCAACCTTTCAGTTTGTGATAAGAGAAATTCGAAAGGGAAAAAATGTAGATGTATTGATTCAAGTGTTGTCACCAGTGTTGGCAATACAAAAAGCAACATTTTCTTCAACACTTGTAATATGTAGTAGGGTAAAAGTATTAGCGTAAACTGGAGCATTTTCATAAGGAACACTCCATCATATAATCTTTGCAAAACCTTGGAGAAGTAGCATATGTGTTGGCTATTGTGTTGATAATGGTGGTAGGTGAGAGGTTTCCATTAATGTTGAAATACAATATGCAACATATGAGTTGATCTATCTCAATGGAAATAATGCAAAGTGAATCTAAGGGGTTTTAACTTGGAGAATCCATGGAAAATTATAGGGAAATGGTTTTGATGAGTGTGGAGAGTTGTTTTATGAGAGAGAGAGAGAGAGAGAGTAAGAGAAAACTGAGGGCGGTTGAAGGAGTAATTAAGGGAATCATGAGAGTAAAAATAAGAAGAGATAGTTAGATTGATTTAGACTTCTGCAATTAACCCACCCCCTATTCTTGCACCTATTCTTTAGCTAGAAAAAAAATCCTAACCAGTAAATAAAATCCCCAACCAACACTTAGAAAGATCTGGCCTCTAGATTTTTTTTTATTTTTTTTATGATTATTATAAAAATAAAGAATAAAGGTAAAAGTAATTAAAGGAAATTTGAATATTTTGGATTTCATATTTGAGAATCAAGTTCAAATTAATAGAAACTCATAAGTTACTTCTAGTAGATTAAAATTTAGGGTTTTTTTTAAAAACCTTTCGATTTCAAAAACTTTAAGTCTATGTATATAGACTTTTTGAAATTTAAAATTTAATTAATAAAAATCCGAAAAAAAGAAGAAAGAAAAAATAAATGTATCACATACTAATGTGTTACTAGCAATGTTGGAAAACAAATAAAACAATACAATTAAATAAGATCCCCTTAATATTCCTCAATATATATGAATATGCAATTTATAAGCAAACTTTACACTTATTTTATTTTTAAGGAAGCATCGTATTAGTGAGCTCCGTGCCCCGAGTTTTTTTATTAAAGTTTAAAGATATATATTGAATTTTATACCTTTCAAGTAGGGTACATTGTAGTAGAGAGCTCCATGTCCATAACACTAAGTACAAAACCAAATTATTATACTCCCGTTTGGCAAGGAAACATCGTCGCAGTTGTAAGTACCCCAATCTAGACCGCTCTCCATCCGAGCATGCAGAAAGGACATCAAAGGTTCACTTCCCCGCAATCACAAAGTCCTGTGGCCTCCCAAGGATCAAACGGACCAAGCAAAACCAAGGAAGGACCTTTCGTGCATTAAAACACTAAAAGGACCTCTGCAGGAATGGCACAAAAGTCAAAAAAGTTGACAAATTAATGAGTGAGCCGCACGGACCACATTGTAAGTATGGTTGATCCGTGCGGACCTCATTGTCAACACACCAATGACACAAAAGTCAAGACATTTGATTGATTAAAGTCAGAGCCGTGCGGACCAATTGACTGATTAAAGTCCAATCCGTGCGGACCACATTTTCAATGTCCAGACCCTATAAATACTGGCCTCCAGCAGCTTCAAAATCATCCACAACAATCAACAATAACCAACAAAAACACAAACAACACTCCTTCCTCCCTAAGGCAGCCAAAATCTGCAAGTTTAGTGAGAGAAAGTGAGAGTTAATTAGGGGAGATTTTGCCATAAGTGAGGGCAAAACTTCTTTCCTCTTTAAATCATCACGAGAAAACTCACACTTCCCATAAAAAAAGTGGGATGACGAGAGCAACACGAAAGCAAAAATTCGAATGTGAACGAGAGTTAATTAGGTGAGATTTTTCAATAAGTGAGGGCAAAACTTCTTTCCTCTTTAAATCACCACAAATCGACCATGCTCCTCCTGAGGAAGATAGAAAGAAACCAACATTGGTGAGATCTCCTTTCGAACCCTAAATAAATGCTTTAATTTCCAAGTCTTTAATATATTATTGTTTAAATATATCATTTATAATGTAGTATTTACTTACTATATATGTCATAGACCCAAAACCATCTAAATGATCCAACAAGACCTTCCAGGCACAATGTGCACAAGAATGGAGGTCTGATGGGGATAGTGGTTTGTTCCCGTTCCATGTATTGTCTTTTCATTATGTATTTTCAAATATATCTTATTTCTTAAAAAAAAAAACACACACACACACACACACAAAACTATCAAATAAGGGTTTAGAAAGACTCATGTATATGAGGCGTTTCGGGTGAGCACAAAAATCTCTTCCCGAGGCATAACCTGACCTCCGAACTCAAAAATCTCATCACACAACAAAAAGCCTTTTTTTTCAATGTTTTGGGCATAACTAAAAACGGCGTGGCAAATCTCTTTTCAAAGAAATTCATCCGTCCAATCTTTGAAACAATTTTTCACCTCTCAAGGGAGGAAAGCCCCGACGCAAGCCGCGGACGCCACCAGATCGGGTAATTTCAGTTGTCGACTCTGCCGGGGACAATTTTTTTTAAAACATCTAAAAAGATTTTAAAACATGGTGCGGGTCAAACTTTCGTTTTACCTCTTTTTTGACTATTGTGTATGTGTTTGTGTTGTACTTTTTCTTTTTTTCTTGCTTATTCAAAATAATAATAATAAATATAATAGTATATTCATATTCATGTCTTTAAGACACATCTTGCAAAATTTCTTTTTTTTATTTTCAAAAAAAGAAATTTTAGTGACCGCACACTACACGCACTCTTACCATGTACACTTTCACACTACAACCCCAAACCCGAGATAGTCTCAGTTGTAGTTCGAAAGGTGTTCCTATGCCTCTCTTGCGCGCACGAGATCATTCCAAACATCCCATCCTCGCCAGTGTTAACCATGCACTATTTGCGTCACACTCTGTCCCAGACTTGGTTGGTTTTTGACCCAGTCCGTGTCATTAAGCCTAGATGTATATCCCATATTGATCATTTTCTAAGTCAAAACCTAAAAGTCAATGTCACTTGCAAAAGCAAGCTTGATAGAATCATCTGTTGACCCGATCTTGTCCTATAGTGTTAACTCAGACACTGACCTATATTTGATATACGTAAATGCCCAATGTGACACCATGTCATCGAGCCTTTAATGCCCCGCCCATGAAAATACGACCTAGTCAAATTCAAAAGTCAAAGATTCCCTGCGGGTCAAACTTTCGTTTTACCTCTTTTTTGACTATTGTGTATGTGTTTGTGTTGTACTTTTTCTTTTTTTCTTGCTTATTCAAAATAATAATAATAAATATAATAGTATATTCATATTCATGTCTTTAAGACACATCTTGCAAAATTTCTTTTTTTTATTTTCAAAAAAAGAAATTTTAGTGACCGCACACTACACGCACTCTTACCATGTACACTTTCACACTACAACCCCAAACCCGAGATAGTCTCAGTTGTAGTTCGAAAGGTGTTCCTATGCCTCTCTTGCGCGCACGAGATCATTCCAAACATCCCATCCTCGCCAGTGTTAACCATGCACTATTTGCGTCACACTCTGTCCCAGACTTGGTTGGTTTTTGACCCAGTCCGTGTCATTAAGCCTAGATGTATATCCCATATTGATCATTTTCTAAGTCAAAACCTAAAAGTCAATGTCACTTGCAAAAGCAAGCTTGACAGAATCATCTGTTGACCCGATCTTGTCCTATAGTGTTAACTCAGACACTGACCTATATTTGATATACGTCAATGCCCAATGTGACACCATGTCATCGAGCCTTTAATGCCCCGCCCATGAAAATAAGACCTAGTCAAATTCAAAAGTCAAAGATTCCTTGCGAAAGCAAGACAAAAAATAGGTCATTCCAAAATCTTGACTCGATCTTGACTTAAGGATATTGGCTTTGTTCATTGTTCACATGGCGAAAACATAGAAACTTACATGACAGGCTCGGTCTTTAGGTTCGTTTCTCTTTTTGGTTAGTGGAAACCGCTTGCCCTATAGGACCTTTGCTCGGGGTTGTCCGCCCTAGGAGGTCAAAATACAGGTGAAAAACGAGGGGCTTATAGACGTTGTGACAGATTCCACTAACCCAGGATCTAGAATAGTTGCGAAAAATAAGAGCAATCTTTTCCAACCGTTTAGGATTTTGAGAAAACATGTTTTATGTAAATTGAAACAGCCAAAAAAATAAAAATAAAAAAAGGAACTGCATGTCGCATGAGATTTCCCCTTCAGCCAAAAAACCCTCCCGAGTCTAAACCCTGCCTTTCGTCTACTACAGCGAACCGAGAGTGGTTGAGAGTCCCCGATTGCCGTCTTTTCAGCATTGAGGTCACAAGGTCCGACAGTCCTTCCGGTTCAGCAGTCCGAACAGTCTGTTATTCCCCAATGGCAGGGTCGACAGATAATAGCGAAGGGAATGGGACTCCACCTCTGGGAAATCTCCAAACAATGGAGGAGGTGCTGCAAGCTTTCGAAGCCCTTGAGAAGCGCCAAGAAGAGCAACAGGCTTGGATAGTAGATACCATGCGTCGTTGTGAAACAGTTGCGATCCCCCAACCAAATGGGACCTTCGTCCTCATAGAAGACGAAGATGTGCCAGCTCCCCCAGCTTCCCAAAATTATTAGCAAGTCCCTCCTCCACAAAGCTACGAAAACCCAGCGATGCAAAACAGCTCCTGCTCAAAGCTTCATTCAAGTATCAGTCAAGCAGCTCCGACTTTCCAAACTCACAATCAGTTTCCCGGCTCTGCTCCGCAAACTCAATATCACCAGCACACCTATGGGCTTGCTCCCTCAGATCCGAATGCCTCTCAATATCACCCGGGATTCAATCCTTTACCTCCGTATGAGCCTCAAAGCTATAACTTGAAGTCCCAATGCCTGCCAGGGACGGACATACCGAGCAGATACCCCTATGTTTCGAATCTGCCACCCGCCAGACTTCCTCTCGGGGCTAATAAAACATTCCCTCAGTTCCCAAACACAATCCAGCTTGGTCCGGATAATCACGTCCTCGGCTCTAGTTTCGGTAATCAAGGATATGGATTGGTATACACTCACCTGCCTCCCCAGGATTCCCAAATGGCTATCCCGTCAGCCAATCCACCTCCATCTTTGGTTCCATCCCAGAAACGGCAACCTACCTTTGCCTAATGACCCCCATGTGACTTGGTTGGTCGAACAGATAAAGGAGATGCAAGGGAAAATGGCCAACTCTCGAAAAGACTCGCTCATGCCCATGGATCCAAGTAAGGTGGTTCCTCTCCCCCCGAAGTCCAGGATGCCGAAAATGGAGAAGTTTGATGGGACAGAATGCTCGAAGACTCATATCGATACCTATATCTTAGGTATGAGGTCCAAAGGTTATATCCATCAATAAATGGTGGACCACTTTCAGCACTCCCTAAAATCTACGGCCTTGAGGTGGTTCCTCAACATAAAAGTAGAAAATTGCTCAACCTGGGATCAAATCAGTGATATTTTCCTGGAAAAATACCATGCCAATTTTGAGTGGGAAACAAATTGCCATGACCTGCAGGCCACCGAGCAAAAGGATGATGAGCCGGTGGGGGAGTTCTATAAAAGATGGCATCGGAAATTGAGCCAGATAATGGATCCCCTTTCCAAGGAAGAGAAAATGGATATCTTCCACTCTTGCCTCAAACCATCTCTGAGAGCCTTGATTAGCCACCATTTCTATCCCGAACTACGCGCCATGGTCAATGCCGAGACCAAGTTTGAAAATACTTTGAGCCTACTGAAAACAGTGGCCACTCCTGCTTCTTCCTACCACTACTAGGCAGCCCCGCCAAATCTGGCACCTGTCCAAGCAAAGGGAAAGAAGCTACCGAAGCAGTTCACTACATTCAGAATGGAGTCCAAGGAAACCATGACCAAGCGCCCCTAAGGAATAATAATCCCCCTCGGCAACAGTGTTTTCAGCACTTTGATAACCTCGAAATGCCCCTAAGCCAAGTGTTCGAGGCATTGGTGAAGCGGAACATGCTTAAGCCCCTCGAGAATTATCAACCAAGGAATCCCCATCCTAACCTGGATATGATCAAGTGGTGTGCCTTCCACAACTATCCCGGCCACACAACCGACCATTGCATCGTGCTGAAGCAAGTGGTCCAAGGGTTAATCGAAGAGGGAAAGTTGGAATGCCCCTGTGGCCCCAACACAGTCGGAAATCCATTCCCCATAAACAATAGGGTGAACATGGTGGCATCAGCAAAACATCATGTATGGATGAGTCCTCTGCACTTTTCGAGCCTGTCAACATGCTGTCTAGTGATGATTGCAGGCGTGACGACAGAAATAAGTGCTCCCGTAATGAAGAATTCCGGAGAGAAAGTCTGAGAATATCTGTTTCTCTACGATTCCTACCACCACCAAGGCACACCACTGGATGGATTGAAGCCTCCCCAGAAATAAGGCTATTCGAGATAGGCCAAACAAGCGGTAGCATCAGAAATGGTATAACTTTCACAGATACAGACATGCCAGAATGCGAAAATAAGCACAATGAGGCCCTCCACATCCTCGTAAATTTGGAAAGGTTCTACCTCCCAGATGTTTTGGTTGACAATGGCTCGTCGGTCAATATCCTCGCCGCACACACAATGAGGCAATTAAGAATCAACCATTCCCGGATGAGACCTTCTTCCCGAATGTTCCGAGCCTACGACTCCACGGCCCGAGCCGTTCTGGGAGCGATTACCTTAGACCTCAAATTCAATGAGCAAAGGGAGTCGGTGGAATTCCAAGTGGTGGAAGTCAAGTCTAACTTCTCCGCCTTACTGGGACGACCTTGAAATAATACATGGGGGCAGTATGATGGAAAATGCCTGGGCAGCAGACTATAACCCGGAAGAGGGTCCCGACATGACTGAGTCCTACCTGGCAGACGAGGCTCCAGTCACGATCCAATTCAAAAGGGATCCTTACATCAACGCGGTGGGGTTTGAAAGTAAGAGCCCGAGGAATACATGAGCCAAGGCAAAGAGTCGGAACGATGCGACTGTGAAGAGTGCTTAAGGGAGGACCTAGAAATGGACGCCCAAATGGAGCTTGATCAGGGAATAGACAAGTACTTCATCAAAAATCCCCTCGAAGAAAGCATACCTACCTCCAATGATTTGGGATTTATCAACTTCCATGTGGACGCATTCAAATCCCGAGGAGGTGAGCATGGCGGCATAATCCAATCCAATATCCCATTACATGGTATAGATAAAGAATGGAGCAATAGTCTTTTGGATATGGTCAGAGCTATAAGGATAACATGACCTGAAGATTCAGCCTTCTTGACTATAGACAGAACAAAAACCTTCTCTGCAGGAGCAGGTTTCCTAACGGTGGTCAGCATCAGCGACAATAGACTCCAACGCCATGAATACATCACTATCCTGGAAAAGGCCCTTCATGACCTATATCACCAAAATTTCTCGGGACCTGGTAATAGCAACAAAGGGATGCTCCCTGGGAAATAACAGTAAACCTCTTCAGCTTGGCTTGAGGCTAATGCAGAAATGAGACTACCCCCGGGATGGTGCTAATCAAGGAATGGCAACCCAAAACTTTGCCACCTACAATGCTGAAAAGAGACGAGCATCCTGAAGCCACAGAGAATGTTTGGAAGGAACATAGTAAGTACCCGGGGGTAGATATGACCCAGCTTATTAGGGAAAATATGAAGGGATTCAGATTCAGCTCACCCTTCGAATGTTTGGAAGCAACCTTGAGCCAATTTGAATGGAAGAACTTCATAAAGCACGATTCTTCAGAAAGTAACCAAGACGAGGTCAATAAAGAAGAAAAAGTCAATGAAGAAGACGATGTCATCCTTTGGAAATGATTAGCACCCATCAACAATGCCACTGAAGAACTGGGTTACCTTTTCTGGACCCACAACCAGCAAAGAAGAGAAGCTTGGACTAACCCCTCATTTCTTAGAGTCTAGCTCCGAAAGGTGTCCAGAGTCTGTTGTATTTGAGTTTGAGTCTCTCGATTCATCTGATGGCCTTACGCTTGAAGATTATGAGTTTGTAGCAGGCATTGTGTTCCCCTATGCTTTGAATGAAAAGTTCAACCTTTCTGAGTATCCCCTCATTGCCACTATAACAAATGATAAATTAACTAATAAACTAAGAACATTTAATAATGATTCACTTGATAAAGATGTAGACACACTAAATGAACAATACATTAAAGAAATCTTTAAGCATGTTGTCAAACGAGAGGAAAATCGGGCCCAATCTGCCGAGGAAGTTTTAACCAAAGTGAATTTAGGGACTGCCGAAGAGCCTAAAGAGACGCAAATCAGAGATTTCTTCATCAATATCGAGCAAGAAGCATTGACTGCACTGCTTAAAGAGTTTGTAGATGTGTTCGCCTTGTCCTATCAGGATATGCCCGATATGGATCCCGCCATAGTAGAACACCGGATTCCCTTGAATCTCGAGGCCAAGCTCGTCAAGCAGAAGTTGCGCAGGATCAAGCCCGAATGGTCTTTACAAGTCAAGGAAGAAAACAAAATGATGCTTCGCGTCGTCTTCATAAGGGTGATCGAATACCTAACTTGGTTCTCCAACATAGCCACGGTCACCAAGGCTAATGGGAAGGTGCGATGTTGCGTAGATTTCCGGTATCTCAACAAAGCGATTCCAAAGGACGATTTTCCGCTGCCAAACATAGATATGCTGGTCGATACCACGGCTAATTTCAAAGTTAAGTCTATCGTGGATGGTTTTTCCGGCTACAATCAGATCAAGATGGACGAAGAAGATCAAGAGAAAACCGCCTTTACCACCCCATGGGGAACTTACTGTTACACGGTAATGCCCTTCGGATTGAAGAACGCTGGGGCTACCTACCAATGGGCAGCGACAACACTTTTTCACGATATGATCCACTAGGAAATCAAGGTGTACGTCGACGACATAATCATTTACTCAAAAGAATCAGACGGACAACATCTTACTGACTTGAGAAAATTCTTTGATCGTCTTCGAAAGCATTCAATGAGGTTGAACCCTGCTAAGTGAACATTTGGAGTAACCTGAGGCAAAGACTTAGGGTATATGGTCATAGAATGAGGAATCGAGGGCGATCCCCAGAAGATCAAAGCCATAGTTGAGATGAGACCACCACGAACCCAGACAGAGGTAAAAAGCTTCATGGGGCGCTTGCAGTACATCAGCTGCTTCGTGAATCAGTTGACTTCCATGTGCGAGCCAATTTTTTGGCTAATGAAAAAGAAGCAGACATCGAGTGTAATCCAGAATGCCAAGACGCTTTCAAGAAAATAAAGGTATACCTTGTGAATCCTCCAATCCTATGTCCTCCCCACAAAGAAAAGCCACTCTTGCTGTACCTAACTGTAATCGAGACTGCACTTGGAGCCATGTTGGGCCAAGAAAAGAAAGAATCAAAAATTGAGAATGCCATTTACTTCGTGAGTCAAAAATTCCAAGGCAGTGAGCTCAACTATTCAGCTTTAGAGAAGACCTGCGCAGCTCTAGTATGGGTGGTTGGAAAATTGCGACACTACATGCAATCGCACACAGTGCATCTGGTCTCCAAGATGGTTCCTATCAAATATCTCTTCGACAAACCCTCATTGTCAATGAGACTAGCCAAGTGCTTTTTCTTCCTAGCAGAGTTCGACATCAAATACGTGACCAGGAAGTCAGTTAAAGGGTGAGTAATGCCTGAATAGTTGGCCGACTTCCCATGTAACAAAGCCAAAGGTCCCGAACCACAATTTCCGGATGAAGGAATTTTCACCCTTGAAGGCGAGAATCGATGGCAACATTTCTTCGATAGAGCAGCCAACAAGAGAGGTAATGGCATTGGAATGCTCTTGGTAGACCCAAAATACGAGCACACACCAATCGCCATAAAGCTGAATTTTGAGATTACCAACAACGCGGCCGAATATAAAGCATGCGCTGCCGGTTTAGAGGCCGCCCTCGAAAGGAACATCCAAGAATTGGAAGTCAATGGGGATTCACCCTTGATCATTAACCAGGTCTCCAACAAATGGAAAACAATAGACCTCGGTTTGCAAAAATACCACGCATGTATGGAAGACCTCATCGCGCAATTCAAAGAGGTCACTTTTAACTACTTACCGAGAGACCGGAATCGATTTACAGACGCTCTAGCGACCATGGCTTCACTTGGGGAGATCCCCGAAGGGAAGTTGGTAAAGCCATTCAAAGTAGGAAGGAAAGAAATTCTGGCCTATTGCTATGAAATCGAGGCAGAACCTGAGCCGATCAATGAGCCATAGTACGACCAAATTCACCAGTACCTCAAAAGCGGAGAGGCCTCTTTCATGAATGAGGAAGGAAAATGCAAAGAAGGAGTCAAAGCCAAAAACATGGTAGCCTTGAAGCACCTTGCCTCTCAATTCGTCATTCTGGGAGATATACTGTACAAGAAACGCTACCAAGGAATGCTCCTCCGATGCATCAACAATGAAAAGGCAATCAAACTCATGAACGAATTCCACAATGGGGCTTATGGTCCCCACATGAATGATCGAGCTCTAATGCAAATTATTCTTCGAATGGGTTACTACTGGATCTCCATGGAAGTAGATTGTATCCTTTTTGTCAGAAGCTGTGACAAATGCCAGCGATTCTCTAACCTTAACCACCTTCTCCCACATGACCTCTATTGTATGACCACTCCCTGGCCTTTTGCCACTTAGGGAATCGATGTCATTGGGAAAATCACTCCACTTGGTAGCAACAGACACGAGTTCATTTTGGTAGCCATCGGCTACTTCACAAAATGGGTCGAAGCTAAGTCCTACAAAGTTTTGACTTCCAAGAAAGTCGCCCAGTTCGTCAAAGAAAACATCATATGTAGATACGGCATCCCAAATGAAGTCATATCAGACAACGGATCTCACTTTGAGGGAGACTGGGACAGATTGTTGGCCGAATTCAAGATCACCCATCATAAGTCCTCTCCTTATAGGCCACAAACCAATGGCGCAGTGGAAGCAGCGAACAAAACCCTCGAAAGAATCCTTAGAAAGATGACAGTACGGGGACGAGATTGGCTGGAAAAGCTACATCTGGCACTTTGGGGCTACCGAACGGTGGTTAGGACTGCCACAGGGGAAACCCCATTCGCTCTAACCTATGGGATGGAAGTGGTGTTGCCCATAGAATTGGAGATCCCATCACTACGAGTGCTGCTGGAAAATGAAGTCAACGAGGTAGAATGGCTCCGAAGCCATCACGACGAATTGGCCCTACTAGATTTATGCCGACTAAAGGCCATAGAGCACATTCCATCCTATCGGAGTCGGATGGCTAGAGATTTCGACAAAAAGATGAAGTCTCGAGATATCAGAGAAGGCGACCTGGTGCTTAAGGAAAAACCTCCCACCCGAATCAACCCGCTTAGAAAATGGGAACCAACGTAGATCGGCCCATTTGTGGTTCAGAAAATCTTCTTAGGAGGTGCAATGAAACTAGCAGATCTGGATGTGAAACCTTAATGAACCTAGTCAACGGAAGCAAACTCCGCCGATATTTTGCCTAAAGAATATCGAGCCTTATTCTCCCCCAACTCTCCACTCTAAAAAAAAAACAACAAAAATAATAATAATACATAGGTGTTGAAGAACATACCCAACTAGATTGAAAACCCTAAAAGGTCGTCTAGGTAAAATTAGGGTTGCACCATTCTCCCCCATTTCTGTCTCCCCCTTATCTCACAAAAAGAGTCGAACTACGGAGACCTGAGCCCCTCAGTCCATTTGTAAGAGGGGAAGGTATGCAGCCTTCATTGGTTCGGTCTAAAAAATAAACAAATCTCCAAATGTTGATACCGTCAAGGTTCAAAACAGGAAGCAAGTAAAAATATATGTGTCTCGATATAACTCTAAAGTAAATCACAAATCATTATAGTTAAAGCACTTCTTGATGAGTTCAAGCACGATCTACTCTCGACTCACAACATGCTAAAAAAACATAAAACATTTAATAACTAATATGCCTGCAATGACAATGAATTGATACTAAGAGTTTCAGAAGGTCATTCCACGTCACTCGCGCTTGTCCCTTCTCCATTCTTTCCTTTTTTCCCTCGTCCCCGACGAGTCTTCTTCCGTTCCAGGCAAACTATCTCTGTCTCCCTCCTTCCAAGATCAGGAGTCCTCACTGTCATGTCAAACAGTCCAGTCGCATTCAGAGCTTCGTTCGTCCATGCCTCAGCTCGGATCTCTTCCCTACGAGTCTGTAAAAGGGGACCTCTCTCCGCCAATCTATCAACTCTGGTCTCGTAGTCAAACAAGGCATCCCTTGTGATATCTTGAGGGTTAACCCAAGCTTTTGTACTTCTAAGGTTGTAGCCAGAACGGTAACCTGGCCCCAGAATTGCCTCACGCCTATTCCCCAGAGTCACTTGAGTTTGTCCAAGATGCGGCTCATACCAATCCAAGTACTCAGTGGTCAAAACAATACTCTCCATACGTTTGAGAAGTATCTCAGGAGGAAAAAAATAATACCCCCATGTCCTCATAAGAAGAAGGAAAGTTGACGTGTCTGCCATAGGAAAAGATGCTACCTCTGTAACGACCCCGAATTTCCACAACAATAATATTAATAATTCTCCAATATAAATAGTACTTCAAAATCAAATAACGGTAACTAAAATCCAACAAAATCTTTAAAGTCTTACAATTTCTCAAATAACTGAAATAACCGACTAAAGAGTCTAAACTGAAATAAACTAAAATGATCCTTGAACTCCTTATGAAATGCTCCCGAACCAAATCTCATTCTTCCTATTTGAAATCTGGAAGAAAAGAAGATGAACGGGTGAGCGAACAATGTGTAAGTGCTCCAATTTGAGCTTGTTAGAATTTTCGTTAGAAAATTAACGAAAGTTATAACATTTCTAACAATTCCTAACTATCCTAACATTTCTAACAAAGTGAGGGTAAAATGGGCATTGTTATTTAAGGTTAAACCTTAAAAAGAATCTTAAAAAGAAAAACAAAAGGAATAAAACCACAAATAGCAATGGTGGAGACACAAAGCGTACATTAATTTGAAATTTCAAAAAGATTATTCCTCTTGTCCAAAGGCGAAGCCGCATTTAATGAACGATTGCACGGCGGGGATCCATCCGCGCGGATATGTTTGTAATTTCCAGAGGGCTATAAATTGAGCCCTCCGAGTCACAAAAAAAGGAGGAATAACACATTTTGCACCGAACCTCGGCGAAATATAGAGAGAAAACAGTGAGAATTCTTCAAGAATTGTCACCATTTTCTCTCCAATCTTTCCCAACTCATACTCATCCACTCACTCTCATATTAAATCCCTAAACACTCATACACTCAAGCCAAACACTCAAGAACACAAGGAAGATTGGTAAACCCTCCTCTTCCTAACCCTAAATCTCATCCATGCATGCATCTTCAAACTACAAAATGTAGTTCTTTCCTCTTCTTGCTCTAGATCTAAGAAGATCACCATGGAAGACCATCTCCATGGATGATCTTCTACAAAGATCAAAATTACTTTCAAGTTTTCTTACTTTCTTGCAAAGAAAATTCATTTTCAAAACCCTAAAAACCATTTTCAAGCATAAAATCTCATTTTCAAAGGATAAAAATCCCCTTCCCAAGCAAATGAAATGCTTAATCCTAATGAGGGGTCAAAACCTTCTGGAAACCTCAGATATGAGATCTGGGAATCCAGATCTCATATCTGAGGTTTCCAGAAGGTTTTGACCCCTCAAATCTTCTCCAAAATGGAAAATTACTTCGCACAAACTTTATTTAAGGTGTCTAGAACAACTTTCATTCTCTGAGTTTATCCAGATTATGAAGTTTTAAGACCCTTGAATCCCTTTCAAAATCAAAGGTCCACTGTCTTTTTCATTCTGGCAGAAATGGCTCTCAACTTCAAAAGGTCTTTTGAGTACCAAATCTCAACCCAAAAATCTTCCAAAAAATCATGGGATCAGTTTAAAGTCTTGAAAAGATATCCCTATTTTTACTTTTCTGAGTTTCAAAGTATTTTGGCCAAAACACACACACACACACACACACACAAATGATTTTCAGCTTGGAAGACTCGTTTTACGAGGCGCGTCGGGTGCACACTAACGTCCTTCCCGACGCGTAACATGACCTCCGAACCTAAATCTCTGATCTCGGGCTTTTTTCAAAGTTTTGGCCCTCAAAATTAAAATGGCGTGGCGACTCCGTTTTCGTTGATTTTTTTCAAACACAAAAATGGGAAAATTTTCGGATACACATCATCACAGTGGCGACTCCGCTGGGGACTAAGCTTTTTTTTAAAAAAAAAATGGTATTTGGTATATTGGTGGAAACCACTAAATTTCCCGTTATCGCCTCCTAACACGAGTCGGGGATAAATTGTGGTCTAACAATCCCACGTACCGGTATCACCGTTTTAAAAAAAAAAAGCTTTTGAGGGTCAAGCTTCCGTCCCGGCTTTGAAAATCATTTTTGTGTGTGTGTTGATTTTTGCACGGTTTTATGTTTTTTTGGCCGCCTCGGAGAAAGTCAAAATTTTGACTGTCGGAATAATATCCCTAACTGTCGGAATTTCCGTGCTTACGTGCTTATGTGCTCATAAAAAAAAATCAATCAAAAAAAAAAAAAAAGGATTTTCAAAAAAAAAAGAAAATTTCCAAAAAAAATCATGCATCATATTTTTAAGACACATAAAAAAAAAATCTCTATTTTACTCGGAAAGAGAATATAGGCGCTTGCACACTACGCGCACGTGACCGTACATGCACACTACGTCCTTAACAGGAAATCCTTGTCGCGGTCCGTTTGGTCTTATTACGCCTCTCGGATGAGCACAGGACTACCCAAACATCCCATGGAGCCTCGTGTCGACCATGCACTTGTCCGTGACACACTTTGTCAGAGACCCGGTTGGTTTTTAGTCTGGTACGTGTCATGCCCTGTCCGTGTATAGACCTTTCCTTTCAAGCCTTTGTCGGCATACCGACTCAATATCTTTCGGGTCCCTAATCGGTCGAAGTTACGCCGGTTTTCCGCCGCGGACTTTGACCAAGATATTGACCGGCGCCTTGACTTCGGCTCGGCGCACAAATTATACAACGACTCCCGGCATTGACAGAGTCATCAAGGATTAATGACTATTCCATGCCTAATTACGGCTTAACTAACGACAAGTCAAGATCAATCGTGGACGCTTATCGGTCAAATCATGCCGACTTTTTGTCGAGCCCTCGGACATGATCTTGACTTTCGACGTCGGCTTTGTCCGTAATTTACATCGAATGCTCGTTAAGACTCGATTACCCGCCGGACTTTTAGGATCGTTTTCTTTCGGTCGGTGGGACCCGCTTGCCCTATAGGACCCTCGCCCAGGCTGTCCACCCTGGGAGGTCGAAATACGGGTGGAATACGAGGGGCTTATAGACGTAGTGACGGGGCCCAGCGATCCGGGAATCGAGTAGTTTGCGAAAAGAAGAGCAATCTTTTCCAACCGATTAGGTTAATAAAACATGTTTTAAGTAAACGTGAACAAATAAGCGCATGTTGCATGAGCCTAAAGCCCAAACACCTACCCTCCTTCCATTCCCAGGACATCGAACCTTCATGTCCTTTCCCCCGACTCCGCACAAAGCTTGGTTTCGGGCACGGGGTCACCGTTTGATCAGGTTAGGAAGAGTCAGCGCGTCGTCGGCTTCGCCATTTGTTCCGACTCCGGGTTTGAGAATGTACGCATCAGCCGGTAATGATGGGGATAACGTCACTCCGCCTCCCGGGACCCCTCGAGACGAGCAACGGTGGAATCGGTTAGCGAACGAGATGAGGTTACGACAGGAAGCACGGCTAAACAACCTTATGGAGGCTATTAAGAGTCACGGTGCGGCCGCCGGCCTCAATCCGGATGGCACCTTCACCGTGGAAGAAGACGAGGATGCCAACCCCACTCTCGGTCGCCACGATTACACCGGGGATGCCGCCACCCACCTCCTATGGTGCCATTACGAGAACCCGTGCTCCTCGATTTTCGGGTCGGCCCGGCTCCCAACCACGAGACCACCAGGATCCATGCGGCAGAGCGGCCTGAATCGGTGGGGGCAAAATCGGATGCGGAATGTCTTCTCATGGTTGGGGCTATCTCGGAATGCCACGGCTAATCGGGATCCCGCCTCGGTTCGGAACCGATCAATCCGGACCTTCACGGCAACGGCCACGGTTCGGAATGCCGCCCAACTTGGTTACGGACCACGATCGGGAGCCCCTCACCGAGCGAGTACTAGTTCAGTTTGCTCCTCACACAAATCCATTCCTCACTCGAGACTTCTATGGGTTACCAAGCCTCCATCCCGGTGTCATCGAATCACCGGGACCGCAGTACCCCGGGTTACACACCTTCACCACAAGCGGCCATGCAATTCCAACAATCGGGACGGCGGCCCGCACTCAAGCCTACTTACGGGCCCCACTCTGGAAATCCAAGTTATCCGGCTACATCGGGGCTGCCCCCACCTACTTTGCCGGTTGAAAATCAACGGCAAGCCGCAAGGTTCTACCCTTTTGCTCGAGGCTCCTACTCATGCTCCCAGGGTAACTCGGCCCCGGGACGGGTTTTCACCTACGTCCCCGGATCGGCCATTCCCTCCACCGATCTGCCTCCGGTGGTAGCTCCTCTCTCTAGCTCGGCCACTAACTTGAATGCCATGGTTCCGCCACAAGACCCTCATCGCTGGTTCATGGAACAACACAAGGAAATGAAAGCGCGGATCGGCGGGCGGCGCCAGAAGTACGCCTTCCGGCCTCTGGACCCGGACTCCATTGTTCCTCTGCCCCACAAATTCGTGAGGCCAAATCTGGATCTCTTTGATGGGACCGCATGTCCGAAAACCCATTTGGACACGTATACCTTGGCGATGAAAGCCAAAGGATGTACCAATCGGCGGTTGGGCGACTATTTCGATCTATCCTTGAAGTCCGAGTGCCTTAAAGTGGTTCTTCCGTTTGAAACACGAAGCCGGGGCTACATGGGACCAGATTACCAATGCTTTCACGAGAAAAATATAAGGCCAACTTGGAATGGGAAACAAATAGGGTTGACCTACAAACAACGGTGCGGCGTCTGATGAGAATGTTGGGGACTTCTACAAGCGGTGGAATGCGAAACTCGGTGAAATGGCCATCCCTCCTTCCGAAGAGGAACAAGCTGGACATCTTCCGGTCATGCTTGAAACCACATCGAGAGCCTCCCTCGGTCACTTCCCATACTCGAGACTTACGGGCCATGGTTAACTCTGCGGCTAAGTTTGAAAAGGCCTACAATCGGCAACCAGTGCTGCACACGCCTACGAGATATCGGGCTCCTCCTGCAAACACCGCCCCTGCCCCTGCTAAAGGCAAAGAGATGATTAACTATGCGGGACGGGAATGCAATAACACGACTCCTTTTGCTCCCGGGAAACCAGTAGAGCCCAAACCGCGGGTCATAAATCTCGAAAACTTTGGAATGCCCTGAATGACATCTTTAGGGGCCCTGGTGAAAGAAGGCTTCTTTGCGGCCTTTGGAAAATTTCCAACCCGAAATCCGAATGCTCCCGTGGATACTACAAAGTATTGTGCTTTTCATCAAGCTCACGGACATCGGCGGCAATTTGCTTTACTCTGAAAAAGGCAATTCGGGGGCTAATAGAGCAAGGAAAGTTGGAAGGCCCGAGGGGCCCAACACGATCAAAAATCCATTGCCACGGAACCATAATCGAGTGAATATGATTGAATGCGGAGAATCTTCACACGCCCGGGGAAGATGCTTGATGAAGGTCCCCAAATACCCGTGGCCAATCTCGTCGAGGATCCTGACGAGTCGGATTCCCCCTCGGCCTCGAGGATATCGAACGAATCAACCCATCTTGGTCTCATGTCGGAGACTCCTTGCAAGAATACGAGGCCCGCTATTTCTCGGATAAAGGGAAAACCGATACCGAAGAGCTGAGGGCATTCCGCTCGAACATGAGAGAACCATTTACACAAGATGGTTAGAACAATCGAGAAGAATCGAACAAGAAAGCTTCCGGCGGGCGCGCTGTACTTGGGGCTTATCGGCAAAGAGGCCGAAGAGCGTGCGGAGCTAGTACACTTCTGCAAATTGGCTTTGGGAGAGCCCGAATATGATCCAGAGAACAGTGAAGAATCGGAAGAAGAGGATTCCTTCTATATCCTACACAGTGTCAAATACGTGCCACCCCCTCTCACTCTTCCCCGCAATTTACGGGAGGAGAAGGCGAGTCACAATTGCCACTTAGGGAATGGGAACATATGACAATTTCTGCGGTTGCACGCACCCATATTCCCCCAGCGGGTTTGATCGACGTTCCCTCTCGGCGAAATCCCGGTAGTATGGGAAGAAGATTAAGTGACGGCGATGATGATGATGATGATGACGAGAGTGAAGAGTCAGCGAGGCCCGGATCCGGAAACAATGCGGAACAATCATGCGAAAATGAGCCCGTGGGAGTTAGGCACAATGGTTGGTTGTCGGCAAGCGGCGACGAAGAAACTTCGGAAGACGAATATGAGGCCGAGGACATGAAAGCCATGAAATTTCTGGGGTGAGTATGTGGAAGTCATAGAATTCAACACTTGCCTACCATGCTTTGGGGAAAGGATTCTCGGACATCCGATCAGCGGATAGTTGAAGATTTGCTAGAAAGAGGAGACTAACTCCCATTCTCCCAAATGAGAGAATAACCACAGTCGAGATCAAATCCGCCCGAAAGCAAGGTAACGATCCTTATCGGGGTTACCCAAGAGGAGGTCACCTTTCCCGAATGTATGTCGGCTTTCGAGAGAAGTCCTAGAAGCGGCATGATACCGGATGCGCCTCCAACACAAAGTGCTATAATCATCTCCAACTCCGAATATTACAGAAAGGAACCAGAATGGCTGCACTATACCGGGGATGAAATCGAAAAGCCGCCGAGTCCCGACAATAGCGACTCTTGTTGCATAATAACAATGAGCAAGGCCGGCCATGAGAGTGAATCGGAGGACGCCCTAGCTCTGTGGGCCATCCAAGGGGCAACAACACAACCCCAAACCCGAAAGCTTGTGACTTGGGAAGCGATTATAAGGGCCGCCCGGGGAAGGAGCCGGTGCAGCTCGGCCCCTCAGCTGTCGCTAGACTCCGTCGGGAACCGGTGGCCAATAGCCAAAGGGCTCCCCATTGACCCTAGCGGCATTGAAGAAATCCGGTCAAGAGACGACGGATGAGGAAGTTAATACTGTTGACCCGATGCGGGCGAGATCTTCCAAGGAAATCCCAAGGCGAGATAAGAAGGCCACGAGATCAAGCACCGAAAGAAGATCGCCGCCCCTATGCTAAGACAAGCGAAACTCCAGGATCCGAAAAAGAGGATCCGTGCTCACCCGGTTGAAGCAAACACGAGGCCAACATTTCCCTCTGGTCTCTACTCACCTCGTCCTACCCCATAAGTGAAGCGGAAGAAAGCACAGCCCGCACTCTAGTCCCTA
Source organism: Adenophora triphylla var. japonica (assembly GCA_022495995.1). NCBI lineage: Eukaryota > Viridiplantae > Streptophyta > Magnoliopsida > Asterales > Campanulaceae > Adenophora > Adenophora triphylla. Next base: position 174,495 of record JAFEMH010003526.1, read on the forward strand.
TTGATGCTACTCCCGATGATGTGGTACGGCTAATTGGAAACATCCATTACGGGAATATAATCACTTTCACGAGATCTCGACCTCCCTCAATTTGGGGCTGATCATAATGAGCCTCTCTTCATCACGATCCAGTTGGATGAACGACGCCTCCCTCGGGTCCTGGTTGATAATGGGTCCGGAATGAACATTCTTCCGGCAAAGATCATGAGCTTGCTTGATATCAAGACTACGAGACTTGAAGCCTTCCTCCCTCACGATCAAGCTTACGACTCAACATCCCGGCGAGTCCTCGGAGTTGCTACTTTGGACCTCTGGTTTGGACGAAATTGATACTGTGGAATTCCGGGTTATCGACATCCCGATTACTTTCAATGCCTGTTGAAGACCTTGGCTCCATCAAGTCAAAGGGTCGCCTCAAGCCTTCACCGGTGTGTGAAATTCGTCTCGAATGGGGATCGACGACCATTTACGGAGATTTAGTCACTTTAGAGGGCACGGATACGGGCGGAATACCTATTGAAATCAAACATGACGAGGAAGGTCACATGCTAACGGGCTTCACGGTCGAGCCTCCCGAGGCCCAAGTGTGCAACATAGATCGACGGTCACTCGGGATAAAATCCCATCGGTTTTGAAAATGATGAGAAAAATGAGCTATCTACGGCCTCGATGCAGGGAAGCACCAACAAGGAACTCACAAACTCATCGAAGTGAAAGGACGAGAATACTCGCCATGGCACAGGATATGAGGCCTCCCGGTGGACAACTGCAAAGGGAAAAAGATTTGAAGGCTGCCACGGGAAAGGTCCGGCCGACAATCCTAAATCTCTCCCCTTGATCCTAATTTGGGCGACTACTTTGTAAAGGGTCCCACACAACCGGGAAACATCCACGAGCCCGCTCCTACGGCGGGATGGCTAAAGCTACGGGATAGCCTCAACAAGTTCGAGAGGAACCAAGGCTAACCCGGTCCGTAGAATGTTCTGGACCTACCCAAGTTACACAGGGCTACCACTGCCATGAAGAGTGAGTATACCTTCGGGCGTGCGACACAGTGGAACAGTTCGAGAAGCTCACAACCACTATTCCTCTGCCCGGGAAGATCAGAAACACGAATTCGGGCGCGGTGCCAAAAGCTAAGGCCACGGAATTTCCCTCGAGATGATTGGGATGGTGCAGTTATGCGGCAATTGTTCGAAGAAGAAGTCCAGTGCCGGACACGATTGATCTCGGCTCGGTCCAAAAGATGATAGCGGCAATTGAGAAAGGAAAACAAAAACGGCCACGGTTCCCGAGTCATGAGGCCACCCAGCAGCGATGCCGCTAAAGAATTGGGAAACTCTCTCGGGCCGTCCGCGACCAAGGAGGAAATGATCACCAAGCTTGGATTGGTCCCCGTCCCTTTGTGTCAATCTAGGACAAGTCCTCCCAGTCTCTCTGTTAAGATCGAGTCTCTAGGGTCGTCCAGATGGCCTTACGCTGAAGACTACGAGTACGTAGCAAGCACTTGTATCCCCTTTCGTTTTCAATGAAATGACGAACCTTTACGAGTATCCCTTGATTGCCACTTTAACTAATGATGAATTAATTAAAAGAAAATTTAATAATAATTCATTAGATAAAAAGCAGACACATTAAACGAAAAGAAAATCAAACAACAAAAAAAAATCTTTAAGCAGGTTGTCCGGAAAGAGGAAAATCGAGCCCAAGCTGCCGAAGAGATTTTGACAAGTGTGAATTTGGGAGCTGCGGAAGAGCCTAAAGACGCGAGATTGGCGATTTCTTGAAGGAATCGAAAAGGATGCTCTGCAAAGTCCTACAAAATCCTCAATTCAAAGAAAGTTGCCCTCTTCATCAAAGAAAACATCATGTGCGGATACGGGTTGCCGGCCGAAATCATCTCGAGATAATGGATCCCACTTCGAAGGGGAATGTGAAAAGCTGGCGGCGGAATTCCGAATAACCCGTCACAAGTCATCTCCTACGGGCCCCAAACCAACGGAGCCGTCGAAGCGGCAAACAAGACTCTGGAAAATATCATCCGGAAAATGGGCATCAGGCGAGAGATTGGCCCGAGAAGTTACACTTGGCACTGCAGGGCTACTGAGAACATCGATCGGAAACGGCAAGCGGGAAACACCTTTTGCCCTCACATACGGAATGGAAGCCGTACTCCCAATCGAGTGGAAATCCTCGCTCAGGTATCTTCTTTGGAAAGCCGGATCAACGAGGTCGAATGGCTCCGAGTCGCCATGATGAATTGGCCCTACTAGACGAACGCCGTGAAGGCCATGGAACACATCCGAGCCTACCAAGGAAGAATGGCTAGAGCCTTCGACAAGAAAGTAAAGCATCGGGAAATCCGAGAAGGTGATCTCGTTCTAAAAGAAAAGCCCCGATCCGTATCAACCCCCTCGGCAAATGGGAGCTGTATGGGTCGGGCCATATGTAGTCCGAGAAGATCTTCTCGGAGGAGCTCATGCAACTTGCGGACCTCGACGGGAATCCCTTTGTACACCCGGTGAATGGTGACAAGGCTGCGCGAGATACTACGCGTAAAAAAAAAAAAACCAAAAAAAAGAGTGCTAAAGAGTAATACCCAACTAGGTTAGAAACCCGAGAAGGGCGGCCTAGGTAAAAAACGGGGTTGCACCAAAAAAAAAAAAAACAAAAAAAAAAACAAAAAAAAAAAAACAAAAAAAAAAAAAAAAAAAAAAGAGTGCTAAAAGAGTAATACCCAACTAGGTTAGAAACCCGAGAAGGGCGGCCTAGGTAAAAAACGAGGTTGCACCAAAAAAAAAAACAAAAAAAAAAAACAAAAAAAAAACAAAAAAAAAAAAAAACAAAAAAAAAACAAAAAAAAAGAGTTCACCGGGTTGAACTACGAAGACTGAGCTCCTCAAAATGAGGGAACGTAGGCGGCGGAAACGGTTCGGTCTAAAACACAAATAAAAGTCATACTTTGGCATCAATACAATTGATCGAGACCATGAAAGCGTCTCGAAAAACTCTAAAGCAATTCAAATATTCATTACAAGTTAAAAAGCTCTTTGATGAGTCTAAGCCCGATTCATTCCTACAGCGGCAACTTGCTAAAAGAAAACTAAGATACATAATCAAATTAATGTGTACGCCATGACAAGAAAGGGATACTCGGAAACCTCGGAGTCACTCCAAGCCACTCGTCTTGGCCTCTCCCCTCTTCTTCCCCCTTCGAGTCTTTCTTTTACGAACAGGAAAAATGTCGGTGTTCCTCCTACCAAGCTCTGGTATAGGGACGGGGTCTATCAAACCGGCCTCTGTCGGGGCCTTAGTAGCCCTAGCGTCATCTCTCATCTCCTGTAACCTAGGCGGTAGCATAGGAGCCCTCCTCTCCTGTCTCTTGACGTAAGCCTCATGTCGGTCACGGCGTCTCCGCTCTGTCATGAGGGTTGGCCCTCGCCTCGGCCCTCCTCCTCTCGAAGCAGTCGGGACCTCCGCACCCACAATGGCCTCACGCCGTCTGAAAATAGCCACACTGAGTCTCTCCCGAGATGCCTCTCATACCAATCCAGTACCAAGTGGTCGGGAACACCGGTCTCGGACGCTTTGAGAATGACCCGAGGAGGAAAGGCATCATACCTCCATGCTCGGGAAAGAAATGGAAACAGAGGGATCATCCATGGAAACGGGAGCCACCACCCTGGTGGCTATATCATCAAAACCCTCCAAAGGAACTGCTCCAAGCCAAAGCTGTCTCGGGACCCGGGCGGAATGTAGAAGCTGGGTAGAAAGCCCGGAAGCATAACCACATGGGACCCGTCTGAAGCACTCTGCGAGTCTCCACCCTTGATGAGGCACCAACCATCGATATCTTCGGTGCGGCGACCCGCCATCCAGCGCGCCCACGAGCCACGATCATCAAAATCTACATCGACACCTCTCTGGCAAAAGTCAGGCACGATCATATCGAGAGGTTTCCCGAAGAACCCCCAAACGCTCCATCGGCCACGGGGTCGAAGGCAGGCTGCCCCGTGCATATACCGCCGTCCGTAGCTAATGCATCGAGAGCATGAAAAGTCTCCCCCAGAATCAAAGGAACGACATCTACGCCGGGCGACGGTGAACGACAACATCCAGCAGAGATCGATGACAGATCCCGAAGGAATAGACCATGAGCAGGGTGCCAAACATACAAAGTGCAAAGGCATCCCAATAGGCATCATCCACCAAACCTAGGCCCCTAAATGCATCGGGAAGACCGGAAATATCGAAATGATCGGGACCGCGGATCATACCTTGCGCTTCCTCAGGGAAAGATGAAGGAGGACGCACAATCTGTCGACAAAAGAAGCCCCTCAGGGCAAAGGAATCGCTATCTCTTCCACCTCGGGACCTCCAAGCAAGGCCCGAAACTCTTCCACAGTCGGAACAATCTCGTTGAAGGAAAGGCAAAAGACATGCCTTCTAGTATCCCAAAACGAAGAAGAAGCTCTTAAGAGGTCATAATCCGGAATCAATTCCTTGATAGACCATAAGCACTTCATCTTGTACCTTTCTTCAAAGAATGATCTTCTCTCATGCACCACTCCTTGAACTTTTCAAAGAACAACATTTGCCTTTCTTTGGACAATTTTGGAGAATTTTTGGCCATTTCCATGGTTTTTCTCTCTTTCTCCCGAAAATGGCTGTTTGAATTTGGAGGTTGAAGAGGATATTTGAATTTGAAATAAAGCAAGACCAGTGCGAACCAAAATTAAAGAACAATGTCGGATGCGGTCCCCATCCGCGCGGATGGGATTGCTTTCCCAAAAAAAAATGCAGTCCAAGGCTGCTACGCCAAAAAGGAATATTCCGTCCCGGTTGCTCGAAACTTGTGCAAAAACCCTCCCCAAACCAGTCCATATACCAAACACCCTTGCAAAAAAAAAAAAAAACCAAGGCTCATGCAACACTGCATTCATATTGCATTGCATTCATAAAATAAAATCCTAAATTATTACATTCCAAAAAAAAAAAAAAAGAGGAGTGTGCATAAAAAAAAAAAGAGAGCAAACATAAATAAAATCCTAAATTATTACATTCCAAAAAAAAAATGTGCACAAAATTTGTACAAATCTAAATCTCAATCTCAAATCAAAAAAAAAAAAAAAAAAATCAATCGGAGTCTCCGGCACCGATGTCTCCCCCGGCCCCTCTTGCGACTCGGGCCCGCCTCCTCGGGAGCCACGAAAATCTCGGGCTCGAGAATCGTCCTCGTCTCCGAGAGAGGCTCATCGGGACCAACCGGCACGCTACGATAGGGCAAGCCGAGATCTGCGAAAAAATCGTACCCGAAGGTGAAGGCGTCGGACTCTGCACGTACGAAGACGACCCGCCATCTTTGCCATACGTGTCCACACTGTGTGGATCCCGAGAATGACGTGATCCGAAGCGACACCGCGCGGGGATCAAGGAGAGGAGACAAAGGAGTCTACGAAGAAGTCTACGAGCGAATAGGGAAGCCTCCCGTCGACGGGCGCCGGCCGTGGTCGCCTCGCTCTAGCACGAGGAGCCCCGCAAGCGACCATCCTCTGATGAATCTCTTGGCCCCGATCACTTGCTTCGTCGGCTTCTCGACGACCACCTCAGCGCACAAAAGCAAAAGCGTCAAAAAAAAAAAAAGAAGTGATGCTAAAGATGATGAAACAAAAGGAAGAAAAGAAGGGAAAAGGTGAAGCCATACCTTCATACCGGACAAGGCCGGAAAGCTCGTGGAAGTCGCTCGGGTGAGGGATCACCCTCAATCGGACCCCATCACTGGATATAGGAAAAATCCGTCCGAGGGTACCGCGGGATCCCAAGCCCCTCCCTATCCGAACACGAGGCATCCTCGGCCTCCTCAAGACGAATGTCGCATATGGCTCAATCGCCATGAAGTCCGAGAAGTCTTGGCCTGCTCGGTAATCATCCCAGTCACGGACCGATCGCTCGGAGTGCATCATATCGGCGGGAGGCTCCACCGGTGTCCTCGGCGAGTTCACGCCATCTTTGGCGCGTCACCCTCTCTCCCGAGATAATAGGCATCGCAGGTCGGACCCCTCAAAATCCTCCGTGCCTTTGTCCGGATCTCGGCGCCCTTCGAGTGCGCTACCTCAGCGATCCCGGGGAAGAATATCATCCCCTCATCTGTCTCGGCCTCCCGTCGAAAGGAAGGCAATCCGCGTACACGAGAGTCGTACGCCCCTGGAGCTTATCTTCTCCCGGGCATGCTTGGACCAAGACTGCATGGCCGGATACGCCCCAACGTACTCCGCCGGCTGTCGCCACACCGTGACGTGAAAAAACTCCAACGCCCATACCTGCGAAAGGTAAAAAAAATCAATTAATCCAGTGCAAAAGAAAAGTGTGTGCTCAAAAAAAAAAGAGGGAAAGCAAAAAGAGAGCTTATACCTCCAGGGCAAACTCAAAGCGACAAAGGCTCACGGCCTTCCTTTGTACCTATCAAGAGCAAAATAAAGCTCTGCCCGGCCCGGCCTCTCCCCACGAGACATCTCCGGCCGTCTCCATGTCCTCCAAGGACCTCGGCAAGGCAAAGGCTGCCGTCCCCTCGGCATGTCCAAAGAGCGTGCTCGAGAAAGCAAACCACAAGAAGGCCACGGCAATCGATCGGCGCCTATCCTCTCCTCCCCAGCCTCATAACTCGCTATGGTCTCCACAATCTTGCCGTAGACCACGGCATACTCCATCCCCATCCCCTTTTTGGGAATAGGGGAAAATCCCAGAAGAGCCTGCAGATTAGCATCGCTGTAGCCATCTCGCCACTCAATGCTGCGTCCATTAAAGGACAGGCCCGTGATCGCAGCGTAGTCGGAGGGCGTAACCGTAGCCTCGCCCCAGAAGAAGTGGAAGGTGTGGGTCGCGTCCCACCAATGCTGCGCCAGAGCGAACATCAAGCCCTTGCTCTTAGGGAACTTGACCAGCCCCCTCAAGCACTCAACGAACTCCCAAAGCCCCGTCTCAACAACGATCTGTCTCGGACTCGGCAAAGCTCCTCGGCCCGCATTCGGAAGCCGGTCCCACAAGTCAATCACGGACTCCACTGATCCTCGAGTCTTCATTTTGTTCAGCTGCTCCGTCACAAAACGGTGTCCGCCCTGTAAAAAAAAAAAGAGAGAGAAAATGTCAAAAAAAAAAAAAAAGCATACACATGCATTAAAAAAAAAAAAGGCATACACATGCATTAAAAAAAAAAAAATTTCGACAGCATAACAGCATACAATGATCATAGCCCCATTTTTCTCGCATGAAAGAAAACAGTTTTCAGCAAGTCCCAATGCATTCATCAAAAAAAAATAATTATAAAAAAAAAAAATGCATTCCTACGGAAGTAAAAACTCCGTCCCATTTTCATAAAATAACATGCATCATCTCAAAAAATTTTTTTTTGCATACATGCATATCATCCATCTTACATGCAACGGGAGGAAAAATCCGTCCCACTTTTCAAAAAAAATATATATATCCTAAACATACATACATCTCATATTGGCAAAATGCCCATTCTTTCCAAACAAAATGCATGCATTGCATCATTCATCAATATCAATATTCAATTTCAAAAAAAAAAAAAAATCATAAATCATCATCATATACAAATGGCAATATTCAAAAAAATCACAATTAAATGAGCCGAATTTTCACATGTAATTTTTCCCCCAATTGAAAAAAAAATGTAATGCCAATTCTTTTCTAAAGCAAATTGTGCATTTTGGGTTACTCATGCCAAACTCATTACAACATGCAAAGCATCAAAACCGAGGATTAAGCAAGAAGCATCAATCATTCGAATTTTGAAAAATTAATTCAAAAATCACCCAAAATTCAAATTTCAAACAAGAAATCAACAAAGGGATCAAAGGGTTTCAAAGTATACCGTTCGAGAGGTCGAATCAGCCCAATGTTGCCAAGCATCGGGGTAATGCTCCTCCGCAACCTATTGCGAAAGATTGTAATGCCTCCTCATCCGGACAAGCTCCAATCGCCTCTCCGCTACCGGGCCACGTCCTTGGCCTTGAAAAGCGCCTTCCCCGTGTTCCATTGCTCAAAAAATCGAAGAAATCGGAAGATTTTTGAAGCTTCTAAGGCCAACAATGGCGGATTCGCAGTTCTCTCTCTCTGTTCTCGTAATTCTGAAAAAACTGAAAGGGGAAGAGAAAGGGCGTTGGCCCTAATTAATACCCCTGACTTTCCATTCCTCTCCGCGCGGACAGGATTGTAAGGGTCAAAATGACCCTTTTGCCCTTTAAAATTTCAGGACTCTGCAATTCAGCCCCCAACTTGACAAGGTCAACCCCTTTCAAGAAAATTACCCCCGGCAGTCAAACGTAAGACCGAGTGCCCTGAGAAAGATAACGAGATCCCGTATCTTTCATCAAAATTACCCCCGGCAGTCAAACGTAAGACCGAGTGCCCCGAGAAAGATAACGAGATCTCGTATCTTTCATCAAAATTGCCCCCGGCAGTCAAACGTAAGACCGAGTGCCCCGAGAAAGATAACGAGATCCCGTATCTTTCATCAAAATTACCCCCGACAGTCAAACGTAAGACCGAGTGCCCCGAGAAAGATAACGAGATCCCGTATCTTTCATCAAAATTACCCCCGGCAGTCAAACGTAAGACCGATCTCCTCGAGAAAGATAACGAGATCCCGTATCTTTCATCAAAATCTTCCCCGGCAGTCAAACGTAAGACCGAGTGCCCCGAGAAAGATAACGAGATCCCGTATCTTTCATCAAAATTACCCCCGGCAGTCAAACGTAAGACCGACTCTCCCCGAGAAAGATAACGAGATCCCGTATCTTTCATCAAAATCATCCAACGGCAGTCAAACGTAAGACCAATTTCCCAGACGAATACGTCTGATTTTTCCCAGCAAAGGCTAACGAAATCCCCAGCAAAATTAATGGAATCCCAAAAGCCAACGAGATCTCGAGTAAGACTCGAACTACGAAAGGGCTTGATTCCCACTAGGGATACGTAGGTAGCCTATCATTAGGTCCAGCCCCTCGACCAAAACGGTCACCCTCTCCTTCGGCAGCAGACGAAGTCCACCGAAAGGCCATTTCAAATTAAGGTCCGAGGCGCCTAAAAAGCCATCATCAAGGTTCGAGGCACCTAAAAAGCCATCATCATCAAGGTTCGAGGCACCTAAAACGCCATCTCCAAGGTCCGAGGCACCTAAAAAGCCATCATCATCAAGGTTCGAGGCACCTAAAACGCCATCATCATCAAGGTCCGAGGCACCGAAAAAGCCATCATCAAGGTCCGAGGCACCTAAACGCCATCATCAAGGTCCGAGGCGCCTAAAAAGCCATCTCCAAGGTTCGAGGCACCTAAAACGCCATCTTCAAGGTTTGAGGCACCTAAGACGCTATCGCTAGAAAAACGATAAATCACAAAAATCCCCAGCGGAGCGGATACCCGTCAGACCGAAAATGGTCATTCCTATCCCCAGCAGAGCGGATAGCCATCAGATCAAAAATGGTCATCTCTTATCCCCTCCAGCGGATAGCCATCGACCGAAAATGGTCATCTCTTATCCCCAGCGAGTTTCTTTCCAAGAACCGATGCGAGAACTCGCTCATCGGGTTCGAGGCACCTAAACGCCATCATCTCCGGGGTCAAGCACCCGAACTACGAGCTTGATTCCCACCCGGATACGTAGGTAGCCTATCGCTAGGTTCAGCCCACCCGATCACTCGATCATCCCGCCAAATATGGAGCCTTACTCTTATCGACGACCCCGCTTCCTTCGAGCGCCGTCGCCGAGGGGCTACCGTAAGTGCTCCAATTTGAGCTTGTTAGAATTTTCGTTAGAAAATTAACGAAAGTTATAACATTTCTAACAATTCCTAACTATCCTAACATTTCTAACAAAGTGAGGGTAAAATGGGCATTGTTATTTAAGGTTAAACCTTAAAAAGAATCTTAAAAAGAAAAACAAAAGGAATAAAACCACAAATAGCAATGGTGGAGACACAAAAAGCCATTAATTTGAAATTTCAAAAGATTATTCCTCTTGTCCAAAGGCGAAGTGCATTTAATGAACAGTGCACGCTGAGGGGATCCATCCGCGCGGATATGTTTGTAATTTCCAGAGGGCTATAAATTGAGCCCTCCAGTCACAAAAAAAGGAGGAATAACACATTTTGCACCGAACCTCTGGCGAAATATAGAGAGAAAACAGTGAGAATTCTTCAAGAATTGTCACCATTTTCTCTCCAATCTTTCCCAACTCATACTCATCCACTCACTCTCATATTAAAGCCCTAAACACTCATACACTCAAGCCAAACACTCAAGAACACAAGGAAGATTGGTAAACCCTCCTCTTCCTAACCCTATATCTCATCCATGCATGCATCTTCAAACTACAAAATGTAGTTCTTTCCTCTTCTTGCTCTAGATCTAAGAAGATCACCATGGAAGACCATCTCCATGGATGATCTTCTACAAAGATCAAAATTACTTTCAAGTTTTCTTACTTTCTTGCAAAGAAAATTCATTTTCAAAACCCTAAAAACCATTTTCAAGCATAAAATCTCATTTTCAAAGGATAAAAATCCCCTTCCCAAGCAAATGAAATGCTTAATCCTAATGTACCCCAAGGATGGTTTGGTATAGTTGATTCACCACTAAAATGTCTAGTGATCACTAACAAAAACCTAGGGAAATGGGGACAAGCATGGATGCAAAACCCCCTTTAAAATCATATTTTCTTTCTTGAGAAGTTGCTGTCCAGTAGCAATTTTCTCAGACCTCAGTCCATGGTCTTAATTTTTGGACACAGATGAACTTGGAATTTGGTGTTGACTACAAAATACTTTTTGTAGCCAACATCCAGAGCTTTCCAGAAATATTTTTACTTTATTTTTTGGGTGAGTAAAACTCCTCTTTTCAAATTTTCTTTCAGAGGCTAGTTCATCAGCTTCTGGGAATCCAGATCTCATATCTGAGGTTTCCAGAAGGTTTTTACCCCTCAAATCTTCTCCAAAATGGAAAATTCCTTCGCACAAACTTTATTTAAGGTGTCTAGAACAACTTTCATTCTCTGAGTTTATCCAGATTATGAAGTTTTAAGACCCTTGAATCCCTTTCAAAATCAAAGGTCCACTGCCTTTTTCATTCTGGCAGAAATGGCTCTCAACTTCAAAAGGTCTTTTGAGTACCAAATCTCAACCCAAAAATCTTCCAAAAAATCATGGGATCAGTTTAAAGTCTTGAAAAGATATCCCTATTTTTACTTTTCTGAGTTTCAAAGTATTTTGGCCAAAACACACACATACACACACACACAAATGATTTTCAGCTTGGAAGACTCGTTTTACGAGGCGCGTCGGGTGCACACTAACGTCCTTCCCGACGCGTAACATGACCTCCGAACCTAAATCTCTGATCTCGGGCTTTTTTCAAAGTTTTGGCCCTCAAAATTAAAATGGCGTGGCGACTCCGTTTTCGTTGATTTTTTTCAAACACAAAAATGGGAAAATTTTCGGATACACATCATCACACAATGCCCAGTAAGTTCATATACAACTCCTTCGATTACTAAGGAGGAGTTGACCAGAAGAAATATCAAAGAATACAAAGTCCAAGAACAATCGAAGACATAACAGAGCACAATTTCGAATATAGTTATTTACCAAATTCTCAAACCACATATCTTTCAAAATCTCAACGGTTTCACAAACTGAGTTGACAAATATTTTGGAGTTTTAAATGATGACGAAATCGATTCAAACTGACTCGAATGATTTACAAAATTAAAACTGTCCCATACCAGTTTTTACTAACTAAACCACTCACAGATTATAAGGAATTTCAAAGGACTGATAAGCTGAACAAAGCTAACTCGAATGCTCTAATTATCTACAACCGTCCCATTCCAGTCGTAGATAATCAAATCATTCAAAGACATCATGATCACATAAGTGATCCACTGACCTTATCAAAACAAATCCCATAAAGGGAACAAAATGACTCCGCAGAGTCCTAAACAGTGTATCCGGAACACCCCACCACTAATTTGAAGTGGTGAACTAAGTTTGCCCGAAGGCCAAATATCAAATATACCCCGCCGAAGCAGGTTGTCTAACTTAGCGATCATTGATGGAACACAAAATCATATCATATCAAAACTCATTTTTATACAGAATACGAACTTTCACAATAACAATAAAATTCCGTATTTACGAAATCAAAAGAACTATTTAGCAAACGAATAACAAAACATTAGCAAATAACGGTAAACGAGGGAGTCAAAACAAATAATGACGCGAGGTCATCTTTTACGTATCAAAGGAACGTACATCGCTAAGAAATATGCAAAAGCCTAAAATAAGGAAACAGAGCGGAAATCAATTAACTTAAAGATGTATAATCCCTTACCTCGATAATTGTAGTTAATTACGGCTCCTACAAGTTTACCTACTGCCTCTCAAAATCTAGCAATAATAATAATATAACCAAATTAGAAACAAGCACACTTTATCCTAATACATACTTTCAAAAGTGTAAATAATAATAGTAGTCCAATTTTGATGATTCCTCATCCCCTCACACGTCACAATCATAGCAAGTTAAAAGTCTTTCTCTCTCATTTGTTTTCCCTCTTCTCTCTCAATTTCGTCTCGCTCTCTCTCTCTCCCCATCCTTTCACTCCCTTCCAGCCAATTAATAATCATAGCAATCCAAACAATTTCAACATTAAATAGTACTACAATATAGGACAAGCATTCTTACCTTTTCTAGCTTTCCCTTATTCTTCTTCTCCTAGGTCCCCCGCCTCTCTCTCTCTCTTCTTCTCTCTATTCTGCCGCCTACTCTCTCTCTCTCTATTTCTTAAACACGGTAAATAGATTTAGGCTGCTAGGGTTTTCTAAAAGGAGTATTTATAAAAGGGTTTTACTAAACCTAAGCCTAACACCAAAGCCCAACTCATCTAATCCCAATCATAAAAGGAATAACATTATTACCTAAGGAAGCAATTTAAATAAAAAAAAAGAACCAATATTTCGAGTTATTACATTCTTACCCCCTTAAAAGAAGTTTTGTCCTCTAAACTTAACGTACCTGCCACTGTCCACTTTGCATCCTCATCATCTCTAGCTTTCATAGTATAGACTCTTCTTGTACGCTTTGAATTTGAGTCGTCCTTGTTGTCCTTACCCTTGTCCTTGTTCTCACGATCCTTTATGAACCTCTCTTTAAGTGGTTCACGACAATCCATAATCATATGCCCGGTCTTCCCACAGTTGAAACATGCCTTCAAGATTCTATAACAACGTTGGGTTTCATGATTACCCCCATATTCACGACAATTGGCACCATCAGTATGTTGTGTCACCTGTTTCTTTGCCTGACTTCCTGAATCTTTATTATCCTGAAAACTGGTTTGTCCGTCTCTCTTTTTATGCTTGTCATCCCAATCTGCCTGCACTTCGATAAGACCTCTTTCCACTAGTAACGCTTTATTTACCACATCTTTATATGTCTTGAGCTCAAATGGTACCACACCCCTCTTGATCGCAGGCCTTAACCCCTCTTCAAACCTACGCACGCGATTTTCTTCAGTTGCCACGTAAGTAGGGGCAAACTTTGCAAGACGTGCAAACTCAACCTCATATTCAGACACCGTCTTGTCCTTCTGTACTAACTTGATAAAGTCATTCTCTCTCTGAATTTGCTCACTCCTAGGGAAATACTTCTCATAAAAGGCCACCTTGAAATCTTCCCAAGTAAACAAAAACTCGTCATTCTGATGTTTGCGCTTCTCCATAAGCCACCAATCATAGGCCCCCTCCTTCAACATGAAGGTGGCACATGACACTTTGATACTCTCACGACAGCGCATCACCTCAAATGTCTTTTCCATTTCTTGCACCCAATCCTCCGCTGCTATAGGTCCCCCAATACCACTAAAGGTTGCGCCAGTATGCTTTTTGAATTCTGATAAATCACTACTCTGCCTAGGTGGGACACCACCAACCTGTTGTTGCTGCTGAACCTGTTGTTGCTGGATTAATCCTATAAGTGCTTGCAACAAGGGAACTAATTCTGCCACAGGTGCTACTGGTTGCTGCATCCCCTGACCATTGGTCCCATTGGTTTGATTACCATCCTGAACATTTTGGGCATTCCCAACCTTATGATTAGAACTATTCTCGGTTAAACACTCATGGTTATCATTCTCAACATGATCCTCTTCTCTCACATCATTAGTCTGATTCTGTTGTCGACCTCTCCGGTTTTGGATCCTTGCACTCAGTCTTCTTTTCGCCATTAACCTATAGTGACAAAAGGGAAAATAGTCATAATTCCAAATAGATAAGATTTTGATACGCTAAGAAACAAAACATTATAAACTTTCATAATTCTATAAAGCAACTAGTCTTATCATAACAATCTACACTAAACACTCTCATACACTAAACACTCTCAGAATGACACTGAGGTCAAACCTAAGACTCAGATCAAACTTATTCTCACACATTCTAAACTACCAAAGATCTAAAGCCAAAGCTTTGATACCAACTGTAATGACCCCGAATTTCCACAACAATAATATTAATACTTCTCCAATATAAATAATACTTCAAAACCAAATAACGGTAACTAAAATCCAACAAAATCTTTAAAGTCTTACAAACTCTCAAATAACTGAAATAATCGACTAAAGAGTCTAAACTGAAATAAACTAAAATGATCCTTGAACTCCTTATGAAATGCTCCTGAACCGAATCTCATTCTTCCTATTTGAAATCTGGAAGAAAAGAAGATGAAAGGGTGAGCGAACAATGCCCAGTAAGTTCATATACAACTCCTCCGGTTACTAAGGAGGAGTTGACCAGAAGGAATATCAAAGAATACAAAGTCCAAGAACAATCGAAGACATAACAGAGCACAATTTCGAATATAGTTATTTACCAAATTCTCAAACCACATCTTTCAAAATCTCAACGGTTTCACAAACTGAGTTGACAAATATTTTGGAGTTTCAAATGATGACGAAATCGATTCAAACTGACTCGAATGATTTACATAATTAAAACCGTCCCTTACCAGTTTTTACAAACTAAACCACTCACATATTATAAGGAATTTCAAAGGACTGATAAGCTGAACAAAGCTAACTCGAATGCTCTAATTATCTACAACCGTCCCATTCCAGTCGTAGATAATCAAATCATTCACATACATCATGATCACATAAGTGGTCCACTGACCTTATCAAAACAAATCCCATAAAGGGAACAAAATGACTCCGCAGAGTTCTAAACAGTGTATCCGGAACACCCCACCACTAATTTGAAGCGGTGAACTAAGTTTGCCCGAAGGCCAAATATCAAATATACCCCGCCGAAGCAGGTTGTCTAACTTAACGATCATTGATGGAACACAAAATTATATCATATCAAAACTCATTTTTATACAGAATACGAACTTTCACAATAAAATTCCGTATTTACGAAACCAAAAGAACTATTTAGCAAACAAATAACAAAAGATTAGCAAATAACGGTAAACGAGGGAGTCAAAACAAATACTGATGCGAGGTCAGCTTTTACGTATCAAAGGAACGTACATCGCCAAGAAATATGCGAAAGCCTAAAATAAGGAAACGGAGCAGAAATCAATTAACTTAAAGATGTATAATCCCTTACCTCGATAATTGCAGTTAATTGCGGCTCCTACAAGTGTACCTACTGCCTCTCAAAATCTAGCAATAATAATAATATAACCAAATTAGAAACAAGTACACTTTATCCTAATACATACTTTCAAAAGTGTAAATAATAATGGTAGTCCAATTTTGATTATTCCTCATCCCCTCACACGTCACAATCATAGCAATTTAAAAGTCTTTCTTGCTACTAGGTCCTTTCTTATTTGCAAGTTAATCCCTCGATATATATATATATACATATATATACTGCTACAATCACACACTCACCATCCAAGTATTTCTCTTTCACCTAGGCCCTTGTTTATTTTGTAACCTAGTCCCTCAAACATATACATATATATGATGATACAATCACCTGACACCTCTCCTTTTCTCTCTCTCTCAATTCGGTCCCCTCTCTCTCTCTTCCTTTCTTTTCTATTTTTCTTTCTTATCTCTTTCTTTTATATATCTCTCATTGGTCCATCTCTTTCTCTCTCATTTGTTTTCCCTCTTCTCTCTCATTTTCATCTCTCTCTCTCTCTCTCTCTCTCTCTCTCTCTCTCTCTCTCTCTCTCCCCATCCTTTCACTCCCTTCTAGCCAATTAATAATCATAGCAATCTGTGAGTACCCCGATCCGAACTCATGTTTGGGTCCACTTTAATTGATTTTTGGGCTTATATAATTGCTAAAATGCAATATTAAGTCCAAAAATCCCACAAGACATCCAACCCATTGGGCCTGCCAGGCATTCGGCCCAATATGCCAAAAAGGTGTACGCTGTTGTCCGACATGAGAAGACACTAAGGCGGTTTAACTGCCCTTGTCGGACGACAAAGGCCTTCCCATCAGCCTGCCTATAAATACAAGGCATGGCTGATCATTTGAGGGGACTTGAAGAGAGGATTTGGGGAGGATCAGTATAATAGAGGGGAAACTCTGCCCAAAAAGAGTCTCTCTCTCTCACACACACACACACACACTTCAAGGTCAAGATCCGAAGAAGCTTCCTTTGTTGGTGTGTAGAAGGGGTGGACACCATACTACTGGTGATCTCACCTTGTGGACTACAATAGGTAGCCACTAAACCCTTCTCCCTCTTTAAATAGCCTTTAATACATTCATACTACCTTGCATGCATATTTGCTTTAATATTATGTAAAAATCGGGATTTTTGCATGATAAAGGTGGTGGAAAAGTGAATCTTCAATATTCACTTCTCCCCACCTCAGATCTGGACATTTGGTCACATTAGGATCAATAAAGTTTCAATCTTTATGAATTTGCATCGAGATAGGAGGTGATGGCTACTTCAAAGTGGCCAAAAATATGTGATTCATCACATTTGGCCACTAAAGCCATGTGATCCTCCCATTATACTCATATTATATTGTCATATTACTGTTTACAGTTCATAAAGTTGCTTGGTTTGCTTTGGAACAAAAGGGGAAATCAAACAGTCTGAAGGGCACAGAAATGGCCTACCCTTGTCGGACGACACAGGACTCTAAAGAGATCCTATGTCATACGACATGGGGATCCCAGAAGACTGCAAAGCTATTCTTGGACTTCAGATCTGTCGTGATTGATCCCCCTTTGTAACTTGAAGCTTGCCTAAGCAACTGTGGCTCATAAGCCACTATTTGGGTGCCTAAGATCTGTTTGGGTGCGATTTATCGGAGGCGGTTTGCCATATGACATGAATAACTTCGGATGTTCTATGTCATATGACATCCGTATCATTCAAAGTCTATCGTGACTTTGCTCACTCCCGTCAATCCCAAACTAGGCTTAGACCTTCAAATAGTGACTACAATGAGTCAAATAAATGTCATTGCAGTTCCAGAATAGCTTGGTCATTGTAAAAGACAATCTGACCATGAGGCATCATGTCGTGCGACACCCTCTTTCTTAGAGGTCCTGTGTCGGACGACATCAGAGCTCTTTGGGCAGATTGCCTTACCTTTCTGCCTTGCTATGAAAATCATAATAATATGTAAAGGGTGTGGCCCCCTGTCATGGCTCACAAGTTGTATCCAGCTTATACATCATCAATGAAAAATGCCAAATTTGCATGCCTTGCTCATAGACACATATTACACACACACTTTGAATGTCCAAAATTGTCCAATGTTGATTGAAAGTCTCGAAAGAGGCGTGTTGGGTGAACTCTCTAGTTCTTCCCAAACACGTAACCAGACTCCCGAACCCAAAATACTCTTAAAAATAGGTTTTTCAATGTTTTCCTTTAAAAACGGCGTGGCAACTCCCAAAACCGAAGTTTTCAAAAACTTATCATATCATTACAACACAAAACCCTTTTAAAAAAGGAAAAATGATATTTGATAAATTTCTTTTTGGGCGAGCGTTCATTCACAATCCAAACAATTTCAACATTAAATAGTACTACAATATAGGACAAGCATTCTTACCTTTTCTAGCTTTCCCTTGTTCTTCTTCTCCTAGGCCGCCGCCTCTCTCTCTCTCTCTTCTTCTCTCTATTCTGCCGCCTACTCTCTCTCTCTATTTCTTAAACACGGTAAATAGATTTAGGCTGCTAGGGTTTTCTAAAAGGAGTATTTATAAAAGGGTTTTACTAAACCTAAGCCCAACACCAAATCCCAACTCATCTAATCCCAATCATAAAAGGAATAACATTATTACTTAAGGAAGCAATTTAAATAAAAAAAAGGAACCAATATTTCGGGTTATTACATTCTTACCCCCTTAAAAGAAGTTTAGTCCTCTAAACTTAACGTACCTGCCACTGTCCACTTTGCATCCTCATCATCTCTAGCTTTCATAGTATAGACTCTTCCTGTACGCTTCGAATTTGAGTCGTCCTTGTTGTCCTTACCCTTGTCCTTGTTCTCACGATCCTTTGTGAACCTCTCTTTAAGTGGTTCACGGCAATCCATAATCATATGCCCAGTCTTCCCACAGTTAAAATATGCCTTCAAGATTCTATAACAACGTTGGGTTTCATGATTACCCCCACATTCACGACAATTAGCACCATCAGTATGTTGTGTCACCTGTTTCTTTGCCTGACTTCCTGAATCTTTATTATCCTGAAAACTGGTTTGTCTGTCTCTCTTTTTATGCTTGTCATCCCAATCTGCCTGCACTTCGATAAGACCTCTTTCCACTAGTAACGCCTTATTTACCACATCTTTATATGTCTTGAGCTCAAATGGTACCACACCCCTCTTGATCGCAGGCCTTAACCCCTCTTCAAACCTACGCACGCGATTTTCTTCAGTTGCCACGTAAGTAGGGGCAAACTTGGCAAGACGTGCAAACTCAGCCTCATGCTCAGACACCGTCTTGTCCTTCTGTACTAACTTGATAAAGTCATTCTCTCTCTGAATTTGCTCACTCCTAGGGAAATACTTTTCATAAAAGGCCACTTTGAAATCTTCCCAAGTAAACCAAAACTCGTCATTCTGATGTTTGCGCTTCTCCATAAGCCACCAATCATAGGCCCCCTCCTTCAACATGAAGGTGGCACACGACACTTTGATACTCTCACGACAGCGCATCCCCTCAAATGTCTTTTCCATTTCTTGCACCCAATCCCCCGCTGCTATAGGTCCCCCAATACCACTAAAGGTTGCGCCAATATGCTTTTTGAATTCTGCTAAATCACTACTCTGCCTAGGTGGGACACCACTGACTGTTGTTCTTTGTTGAACTGTTGTTCTTTGGATTAATCCTGTAAGTGCTTGCAACAAGGGAACTAATTCTGCCACCGGTGCTACTGGTTGCTGCACCCCCTGACCATTGATCCCATTGGTTTGATTACCATCCTGAACATTTTGGTCATTCCCAACCCTATGATTAGAACTATTCTCGGTTAAACCCTCATGTTTATCATTCTCAACATGATCCTCTTCTTTCACATCATTAGTCTGATTCTATTGTCGACCTCTCCGGTTTTGGATCCTTGCACTCACTCTTCTTTTCGCCATTAACCTAAAATGGCAAAAGGGAAAATAGTCATAAATCCAAATAGATAAGATTTTGATACGCTAAGAAATAAAACATTATAAACTTCCATAATTCGATAAAGCAACTAATCTTATCATAAAAATCTACACTAAACACTCTCAGAATGACACTGAGGTCAAACCTAAGACTCAGATAAAACTTATTCTCACACATTCTAAACTCCCAATGATCTAAAGCCAAAGCTTTGATACCAACTGTAATGACCCCGAATTTCCACAACAATAATATTAATAATTCTCCAATATAAATAATACTTCAAAACCAAATAACGGTAACTAAAATCCAACAAAATCTTTAAAGTCTTACAAACTCTCAAATAACTGAAATAACCGACTAAAGAGTCTAAATTGAAATAAACTAAAATGATCCTTGAACTCCTTATGAAATGCTCCCGAATCGATCTCATTCTTCCTATTTGAAATCTGGAAGAAAAGAAGATGAAAGGGTGAGCGAACAATGCCCAGTAAGTTCATATACAACTCCTTCGGTTACTAAGGAGGAGTTGACCAGAAGGAATATCAAAGAATACAAAGTCCAAGAACAATCGAAGACATAACAGAGCACAATTTCGAATATAGTTATTTACCAAATTCTCAAACCACATATCTTTCAAAATGTCAACGGTTTCACAAACTGAGTTGGCAAATATTTTGGAGTTTCAAATGATGACGAAATCGATTCAAACTGACTAGAATGATTTACATAATTAAAACCGTCCCATACCAGTTTTTACTAACTAAACCACTCACAGGTTATAAGGAATTTCAAAGGACTGATAAGCTGAACAAAGCTAACTCAAATGCTCTAATTATCTACAACCGTCCCATTCCAGTCGTAGATAATCAAATCATTCACAGACATCATGATCACATAAGTGGTCCACTGACCTTATCAAAACAAATCCCATAAAGGGAACAAAATGACTTCGCAGAGTCCTAAACAGTGTATCCGGAACACCCCACCACTAATTTGAAGCGGTGAACTAAGTTTGCCCGAAGGCCAAATATCAAATATACCCCGCCGAAGCAGGTTGTCTAACTTAGCGATCATTGATGGAACACAAAATCATATCATATCAAAACTCATTTTTATACAGAATACGAACTTTCACAATAAAATTCCGTATTTACGAAACCAAAAGAACTATTTAGCAAACGAATAACAAAAGATTAGCAAATAACGGTAAACGAGGGAGTCAAAACAAATACTGACGCGATGTCAGCTTTTACGTATCAAAGGAACGTACATCGCCAAGAAATATGCGGAAGCCTAAAATACGGAAACGGAGTGGAAATCAATTAACTTAAAGATGTATAATCCCTTACCTCGATAATTGCAATTAATTGCGGCTCCTACAAGTGTACCTACTGCCTCTCAAAATCTAGCAATAATAATAATATAACCAAATTAGAAACAAGTACACTTTATCCTAATACATACTTTCAAAAGTGTAAAAAATAATACTAGTCCAATTTTGATGATTCCTCATCCCCTCAAATGTCACAATCATAGCAAGTTAAAAGTCTTTCTTGCTATTAGGTCCTTTCTTATTTGCAAGTTAATCCCTCGATATATATATACACATATACATATATACTGTCACAATCACACACTCACCATCCAAGTATTTCTTTTTCACCTAGGCCCTTGTTTATTTTGCAACCTAGTCCCTCAAACATATACATATACATAATGATACAATATTTTGACACCTCTCCTTTTCTCTCTCTCTCAATTCGGTCCCCTCTCTCTCTCTCTTCCTTTCTTTTCTATTTTTCTTTCTTGTCCCTTTCTTTTCTATTTCTCTCATTGGTCCATCTCTTTCCCTCTCATTTGTTTTCCCTCTTCTCTCTCATTTCCGTCTCTCTCTCTCCCCCCATCCTTTCACTCCCGTCCAGCCAGTTAATAATCATAGAAATCCAAACAATTTCAACATTAAATAGTACTACAATATAAGACAAGCATTCTTACCTTTTCTAGCTTTCCCTTGTTCTTCTCCTCCTCCTACGCCGCCGCCTCTCTCTCTCTTCTTCTCTCTATTCTGCCGCCTACTCTCTCTCTCTCTATTTCTTAAACACGATAAATAGATTTAGGCTGCTAGGGTTTTCTAAAAGGAGTATTTATAAAAGGGTTTTACTAAACCTAAGCCCAACACCAAAGTCCAACTCATCTAATCCCAATCATAAAAGGAATAACATTATTACTTAAGGAAGCAATTTAAATAAAAAAAAGAACCAATATTTCGGGTTATTACAATCTCCATAGTAGCAATGTCGTTCCAGCCCAGCAAAGGCTCCTGTCTCATCCCAAAATGCCTGGAAACAAGAGATGGAATGTAGAAGGAAGACTGAGACAGTCCTGAAACACTGACAACATAAGAACCCTCCTGAAGAGCTCTCCTAGTCACTATCCTCTAATGAGGAACCCACCAACGTATGTGATACGTGCCGAGCCTGGCCATCCACCTCTCCCATTCAGACTGATCTTCTCCAAGACAAGAGGTCGCTAAGCAAATGTCCACAGACTGAAGGATGTCAGAGGCACAGGCATTGCTTGAAGCCTCTCTCGCAACCATAAAGTGAGCAAAGCAGGGATTCCCCCACGTATGAATCTATCCCCTATCAACAATCAGTCTATACCGTGGAAAGTCTCTCCCAAAACCAAAGGAACAATGTCCTCACTCGCTCGGCAAGGGCCTATCACATCTTGCAAAGCACTGTGACATATCCCGAGGGAGCTGACCATAAAAGGGGTGGCTATCCACATAGAGCAAACACGTCCCATAAAATTTCACTCTAGCTCATAATCACTCATGAATCTGTCAAAGCTGTTTCAGCCCCCAACTGCTCAGAAAACCTGCCAAAGCTGTTTCAGCCCCTATATACCATAAACATTTCAAGCTCATGTGACATGCACGAAACATAAAAAAGGGGAAGTAAAAATAACTCATAGGTCATTACCAATAAAATACAAATAAAGAGTTCATTACATGTGAATAAATTATGCATAAATACAAATGTTTTGTTCTCTACTCTGCCATACAAAAAAAATGAGAGAAGTCCTACTCTGAATCATCGGCAGCACCACCCGATGGAGACCCCCGCATCGCAGTACCTCTGCCAGCCACCTCGTCATCGTCAGAAAACTCGGCTCCCTACTCAACCGAATACTCAGTAAAATCTACAGAGGTAAGACCAAAGAAGGGATCGAAGAAAGGGAAAGAGGACGAACCCTCGCCATGTGCAGTCTGAGGAAAGAACTGCGGGAATGGTCGCGCTCCTCGGTCATCCGCAAAGACTCCCGCATCGTAGTTGTACCTCCCCTGGGTCGGTATATCAGGCTGAGAAGCAGGCTGTGGATCCGTGTTCGCACCCGGGAAAGGAGTGTCTACTGATCTCCTCGAATGCATTGGCTCGTGAGCCGCTGCACCTCTCGACGACCCGTAGGACATCCCCCTCATAAGCTTCTTCGCAAAAGCTTTCATCCCTAGATACCGACGAGTGATCAAGTCTACGGTCCGCCCCGAGGCCTGCATGACAGAGAAATAATGTTCAAAAAAGGAGAGATAAAACAGAAACAAGATGAAGATATCAAAAGAAAGAAGAAACAACTCACAGAAGCATCTGGATCAACTCGATAAGCGAGAGGAACCTGCTCCGGGATGGGCACAGATACCCGCCTACCGGAAGAATCCCCGCGAACGTAAGAGAAATCCGCCTTCGGCACAGGGACATCCCGAGGACGTGACAAGCCACCCCTCCTCTCCTTAGCCAGCACCTGCGGTGTCCTCAACTTCCTCCTCACAAAGGACGCGTACTTCTCACCCTCCAAGACATAATCCTAGGCGTCCACCCCGTCCTGATATCTCTCAATGTCCAGGTAGCTCATCTCGAAAGGGCTCAGCGTATGAACCGGAGGATCCCTCGGAGCACGAGGAGCAACACCATCGCCATGCTGCCAGAAGACTCTTTCACCCAAATAAATCACATCGCAAGTGAGGCCCCGTAGGAGTTTCCTCTACCTCGTCACCCGGAGTGCATCACCCAAATCATCCACGTCATACCGTGACCAAGGATACAACTGGAAGCTTTTCGGGCTGTCCTTCTCCAGATGCCTCTTCACATTATCATAGCTGAGTGTGATCTTCCCCCTTCTACTCCTCCTCTTTCTCCAAGGTCGTGTCCAACAGAGAATGCATGGCGGGGTATCCTAACAAAACAATCTCATGACGGTCCCACTCCTAGCACTGGAAGACCTCGTAGCACCACACCTGCCACGAAAAGACAAAATGCTATTCAGAAAAGAAAAAGGAATGATAACGATACAAAGCTACAAAAGCAACAAAATCATACCTCCAAAGCGAACTCAAAGCATCCCAAGGAGCTAGCCGCGCCCCTGCTGAACTTGCCCATGGCAAAGTAGAGCTCGGCCAAGCCCGCCTCTCCCCAGGCGATGTCACACATCCTCTTCAAATCTACCAAAGACTCAAGGAGAGAAAAGAGAATCACGGTAGCATAGTTCGGAAACAATGTCAAGAAAAGGGCAAACAACATAAACGACTAATATTTATTAGTTGATGTTTAGCATGTTAGAACAGTAGATAGCATATAATAGTCATTGAATAAAATTCAGAAAAAATAGGGATATGAGTGCCGGTCTTAGTCCATCACCACGTGCGTGGACGGTGACCTAGTAGAGGAAAAGACGAACAAAAATGTTGACAAGATTCAGATTAAATGATTAATTATAATGGTGCATTATTATTGTGTCGGTCTAATGCCGAATGATAGATTTGGGTTGAATTGGATGGAGGGTTAATGAGACAAGGATGTGACTTCAAAGTTAGGGATGAGTTTGAGTTTAGTGTACCGTATTTTATTTTATTTTGAAGTGTTTTTCCTTCATTCCAATTTTGTATTATAATTAAGAAAATTATATAGTAAATTAATTGTTAAATATGAAAAATGAGGTGAGAAAGAAACTATAGGGTAGAAAATAATAAATGGATAATTATTTCAAGTATTACAAGTGGATAACATTAATAAATAATTATTAAAAAGTTTACGTTTTAAAAGGAATTTTTAGCCAAATTGGCATGCGTACTATTAGTGAATAGTCAATTTCACATATTTACTTCGTAAACGTGAAATATCACCTGCATACATTTTCAATTTGACCATTTTTTTAACACCCGTTAAAAAACTAACGACCAAATCATTAGAATTAAAAATTTAACAGGTTCAACAACCAAATTGTTTAAAAGGGATGAAAGTATATAATGTTAAAATCTTTAAATTGTTGGAAAAGTATATTGTGTGTGAAGGAAATTGTGTACATTTCCTTGAAAGAATCGTTTGTCGTTGGACAAAGATTATTGTGGGTTCATATTCTACACCGTGAGAACATGAAAATGATATTTTATTTGTTCAATTTGAAGATTGGATGATAAAAATATTACAGCTTAAATAAATGGATGGAAGTTGGAAATGTGAGTTTATCTCACATGTGAAAAGAATGGAAAAACTAGTTGATAGTTTTGGCCATTTTTTATTGAATTATAATTCTTTTAATTCAAGATTAATTCCAAGAATAACTTCCAAGATTAATGTCCATTTATGATTGGCAAATGAAACTCCAAAAAGAAATTGATGGCAAGGTTAATTGTTGAATTAAGATGATCATCAATATGTGGATTAATTGGAGAGTTAATCCTTGGGGGAGTTTTGAGCTATAAAAGAAATTCTCACAATTCTTTGAAGAGAAGAGAGAAAAAATAGAGAAAAAGAGAAGAGAAAAACACACAAAAAGAAGCTTTTTCCCATCAATCTTCTTCTACCCTCTTGCAATTTGTTCATCTTCTTCCTTTGCCCTCCTTGAATAATTGGAATGGTGATATTGTCCAAGCATATTAGTTCATTTCGCCGGAAAGCTCAAGTGCGGAGTGGTTCCGGTTAATCCGTTTCATCCTGGGAGACTAACGCCCGTTGAAACCTCAAGCACTCGTAGAGAGGAGGACGAATTAGTCTTAAGGAGAGTGTGTTCTCACACGACTCGGATATAAGAGATCAAAGATGGACTAACCCAATAAAGAGATCAAATACGGTTGTATCTTTCTTTTTATGTTTTTCAGAATTGTTGTATATTGTATTTTCAATGTTGTAATTTGTTTTCCTTTCTATATTTACAAGATTTTATCCAACAATCTTAAGACTAATCTCTTTGTTGAGAAAGGATTGCAGATTACAGGATTCTTGTAGCGTGGTGGCTACGGGAGAAAATATTGAAAAGGGACTGGAAAACAATGAGAAAGAAATCAAGAAAATTTCTGCACAGATTTTTCTTGACCAGGTGTAGTAAAACAGCATTTCCTGCTTCGTTAACCGTTGGATCGAGCTCAAATTTGGTGAGCATGTTCTAATCTCATATAAGAACAATCTGGACGGTGGAGATCGAAATCTTTTATCTGGAGATGAAGATAAAATTTTCTGAACAGAACAGTTTATGAAAGGAAAAAATATTTTGAACATATAATGAACTCACGGAAGAACATCAAGGATGTTGCGATGATTGTGTAAAATAGTTGTGGCGATGCCACTTCTAGTATTTATACAATGGGTGATATATCTCTTATGGTTCATGAGATCATAGTGAGAAAAATCAAAAAGTTCGTAGGAACTAAATTGAGAAATTGAACGTTGAAAGATGTAGTCTTTAACGTTCTTATGGTTCACAAGAATCATAATGAGAAAAATTGAATAGTTCGTTGGAACTATGTTGAGAAGATGAACGTTAAAAGATGTAGTCTTTAACGTTGCATTTTATCAATGATGTATTGACAAAGATGATAGGACTTCTTGAAAGGAGTTGTTAAATCTTATTATTGTCAATAGTGACAAAAGTCACAAAGATAAAAACAATAGAGCTTCTTGAAAGAAGTTGTTAAATTATATTGTTGTGAACATTGACAAATGTTACAAGAACTAAAACCATAGGGCTTCTTGAAAGAAGTTGTTAAAATCTATTGGGGGAATATGTGACTAATGTCATAAAGATAAAAAGAATAAGACTTCTTGAAGGAAGTTGTTAAATCTTATTGTTGTTGATGATGACAAATAACACAAAATATTTAGAATGAGAACTTCTAAAAGAAATTGTGAATTTTGTAAATGAGAATGTGATTTTTCTCTAATTTAGAGGTGCTCCAAGATGAGACCTTTAAAGTTTTGGAATAATTAACCTCTAATTGTTATTCCATCAAGAAATTAAGAGGTTACTAAGATGGGTTGTTACAAGAAATAAATTGTGAATTTATTCTTGGTAAATTCTCTAATTAAGTTAGAGAAGTATATTTGTAACAACAAAGTTATGATTTGGTGTTTAATTGATGAAAATTAAAACCAATGTTTTGGAAAAGGCTCCTTGTGTGGAGATAATTTCCAACGAAATGTGGGTGTTCTAAGTATGTTGATCACCATCGTGAAAAGTTAGAAAATTTTGTTAGCCTCGACTTTAAGTGATGGCAACAAAAGATGTTCTACTTAACCACCTTGAACTTAGTAAGGTTTCTTAAGGAAGATCCTACAAAGTTGGTGGAAATGAGACGGATGTTTAAACCGTGAGTGTGGTTAAGCAGGTGAATTTCTTTTGTCGAAACTATATACTTAACGGATGGTCGAATTCGTTATATGATGTATATAGTACCAAGTAAAAAGACAAAAGAATTGTTGGAGTCTTTGTATGGTGCAATGAAATCCATGCGGCCGTTTCTTGATTTTAAAAATAATAGACTCCATAAACCTAGAAAGTTAAATGAAAGAATTGAAATAGTCTTTCATGAAATCCATGCCGAATGGATGATGATAAGTGAAATTTTCAAGTGATGAAAATAATTGAAAAATTACTTTTCACTTAAAAAGATTTCAAGAAGCAACTCAAACATAAATGAATTGAGATGAATGTTGAGATGCTTGCTATTCATATTTGTGTTGGAAAAGAGAATAGAGCTTCGGATGAGAAGTTGTATAACACTTCTTGTGATAAAAGCAAATGTGGTGGAGCATATTGAAATGCTTAAGGCAAAGACAAAGTTTGTCAAACTTGGTCAAAAGTCAAACTTGTTTGAAAAGTCAAACTTGTATGAAAAACCAAAATGGTTTGAAAAAGTTGAACATATACCTTATGTCTTGAGAGACAACTGTAATGTCATCAAGAATGTTATTCATGATGTTTGAATGAATGAAACGGAAGGGTGTTCAAGTGATCAATATTGAGATTGAGTCTCGTTATATGGTCAAAATAGATACAAAACAAGACTTATCAAATATGTGCTTGAAGTTATAATCAAGACATATTGATGCTTGAGATGTGAATATTATTCACATAGATGATGGTAAAATGTAAGTTTTACTTTAACATTGCTTGCTAAAAAGAAAAATGTTGAATCTTATCTCTTTAAAGAAAAAGTTGGAAATCAACTTAATTAATAAAGAGGTAGGGATAAAACACAACTAAATGTAGTTTGTGTATATGTTACACTAAATACTATGGATTGCATATGGTTGGGTATGCTTACAATAGTTGTGATTATAGAATTCTTGTTTATGAATTCAAGATTCAATAATGGAATCATGAAGCGCTTCTTTCTTTAAGAATATGTTTCCGTATAAATTAAGAGATGGGGAAAACTCATGTAAATGGATTCATGATTCAATAGAAGAAGAAGAAGCTTATCATGAGGAAATGATGAAGAAGAGGTAGGACCTCGACATAGCAAATGAGGTAGGATAAGAAAATTCTATGGTCCGGATTTTCTAACCTCAATGCTAGAAAGTGAATCACAAAGTTATAAAGACATTGAGCTCTTTGGAAGGATCTTTGTGGAAATAGGTCATTAAAAGTGAGATTGATTCCATCTTGGAAAATGACACTTGGAAACTAGTGGATTTACCTCCGAGTAGTAAATCACTAGCATGTAAGTGAATTTTCAAAAAGAAAATAAAGACCGATGGAACAATCAATGAGTATAAGGTTAGACTTGTAATTGAGGATTACAAGAAAAATGAAGACCTTGATTACGTTTATACTTATTCTCTCATCCCGAGAATAAAGATTTGTATTTGCAATTGCCGAATAGCAAAAATTTGAAATACATCAAATGGATGTAAATAACCTTTCTAAATGTCGATTTAGAAGAGAAAATTTATATAGAACAATCCGTGGGGTTTGTTGTATACGAGCAATGAAACAAAGTGTCCACAATGTATACCATGATCAAATGGTGTTAATAATGAAAATTGACATTATTGCTAATTTTAGGACTACCCTGAAAATGTGGGGGTGAGTATACTTTGGAAAATAATTACCTTTTTGAAAGATTTTCCCAAGAAAATAATGAGATGTCCATATGAAATATGGAAACGTAGGCCTACGTACACTTGTTAATGTGGGGTGTTTCGCAAAGTAGCAAGTCCAATTACCAAAGAAATTGAATTTGGTTACTAAATGGTGGATTATGTTTCAAGAGTTATGTTCATAACAATTGTGGATATTGGTTTGTTATATATGATTCAATAAGTTTGAATATATATAAAAATCAAAAGAAAATAAAATCAATGGAAATCAAGTATTGATGTCAAATTCTTGGAAGTGAATATATGATACTTTGAATGAAATAGATCAAAGTATTGAAACGGTTCAAGAAATGGAACCTAGAAGAAAATGTGCTAATTTGTAAAGTCATTGTATAACTAGAGACAAGTACAAAGATAATGACATCAAAGGTTTGATTGTGTGGATTTAAACAAGAGTGACTACATCACTTTATTAATTAAATCCAAAAGTAATGTTAAACTAAGAAAAATTCTAGTAAATTTGATCATTTGATTCAAATTCAAGGAAAACTAATGGACTCGTTGTTAAACAAGTCATTAGATGGATATTCTTGATAAATTTGATAGGATCAATATAAAATCACTAGAATGAATTTGCGTTAACACTTGTCCCATGGATAAAGCTTGTGTTAGCAAGATGTTATATTGCTAAAGTCAATTTATGATTGACATGACATATAGCAATGTGTGTAATGGTAGTCTAGACATTTATGTCTAAGACATAATACCATTAAATAACTACTCTCAACTAATTTGACAATGTGAAGTCAAATGATAAACGGATCCGTTAACCAAAGGGTTAAATAGAGAGTTAGTTGAAAGTTCGATGAGGGGAATGAGACGTAAGCCTCTTAAAAGTTAAACACAGCGGAAAACCCAATCTAGATGACTGGAGATCCCAAGAACTAGATTCAATGGGACAACCTAACTGTTAAAAGACTTGTAGCGTCACTGTGGGGGAATCAACCCCAAATCCATTTCTATTAGTGACATCCCAAAAGGACAAGGATAAGCCTATGGCTTTTAATGATTCTTACGCGTCGAAAATTCGAGCGGGGTAATACGGGTTACTTTTAAGAAATCACCTATGTGAGAGGAAGTGGGGCCGCTTCGAGGAGAATTGTGTGAGGCTCAATTCTTAGACCCTCTCACAGAACCAGGCATTATGTTTAGGGCCATGAGCGAACATAGCTATGAGAAATAAAGTATGTTAGGACATTACTTGTGTCTAGTATATGATCGGCTACACAAAAAGCATATCGATTCAAGGACATCGCGTCTATCGACTTGCGAGTAGAGTAAATATGCTAGTTCGAGCGGAGGTTCAATGGGCAATATCCCCACACCTTTGTATGCAAGTTTTTGTCTGCCAGACTCTATCACCAATCTCGTCCTCAATTTCCTTCATGTGGGGGATTGTTAGAAAAGTATGTTGTGTGTGAAGGAAATTGTGTACATTTCCTTGGAAGAATCGTTTGTCGTTGGACAAAGATTATTGTGGGTTCATATTCTACACCGTGAGAACATGAAAATGATATTTTATTTGTTCAATTTGAAGATTGGATGATAAAAATATTACAGCTTAAATAAATGGATGAAAGTTGGAAATGTGAGTTTATCTCACATGTGAAAAGAATGGAAAAACTAGTTGATAGTTTTGGCCATTTTTTATTGAATTATAATTATTTTAATTCAAGATTAATTCCAAGAATAACTTCCAAGGTTAATGTCCATTTATGATTGGCAAATGAAACTCCAAAAAGAAATTGATGGCAAGGTTAATTGTTGAATTAAGATGATCATCAATATGTGGATTAATTGGAGAGTTAATCCTTGGGGAGTTTTGAGCTATAAAAGAAATTTCCACAACTTTTTGAAGAGAAGAGAGAAAAAATAGAGAAAAAGAGAAGAGAAAAACACACAAAAAGAAGCTTTTTCCTATCAATCTTCTTCTACCCTCTTGCAATTTGTTCATCTTCTTCCTTTGCCCTCCTTGAATAATTGGAATGGTGATATTGTCCGAGCATATTAGTTCATTTCGCTGGAAAGCTCAAGTGCGGAATGGTTCCGGTTAATCCGTTTCATCCTGGGAGACTAACGCCCGTTGAAACCTCAAGCACTCGTAGAGAGGAGGACGAATTAGTCTTAAGGAGAGTGTGTTCTTACACGACTCGGATATAAGAGATCAAAGATGGACTAACCCAATAAAAGAGATCAAATACGGTTGTATCTTTCTTTTTATGTTTTTCAGAATTGTTGTATATTGTATTTTCAATGTTGTAATTTGTTTTCCTTTCTATATTTACAATATTTTATCCAACATAAATTATTTTCATAAGTTGAAGGATTAAAATAAAAAGGAAACTTTACCCTTTTTTTCAATTTTTTTGATATAATCAAAATTGTTTTTTAATGAAATGCAAAAATAAAAATAAAAATATATGAATGGCTTCAAAAAAAAACCTAATCCACTCATTTTATCGGATTCAAGCTCTCGCCTCTTTCTCAACGGCGTCACTGCCATGTCCGAGCTCTACCAATTTCCCACCAGCCGCCTTCAAACTCCATCATTCCTTTGGCATCTCCACCGGCCACTCTTCTCTCTCCCTGTCTCATTCATATCCTTTAATCCAAACAAAAAAAAAAAAAAAAACAAATCCAACCTTCGACCGACATGAACCTTCAACAATTCAACACCATCTCACATCTCCTTCCTTCATCTCACTCCCTCCGTTTAACCATGAAACCAAAACCCCCAAAATAAACCTAGAAGTAAGAACCCTATAAATCAAAATCTTAGAAATTGTTCTATTCATCGTCTTCTTGTTTGTACAGAAACGTCGATGACGTGGTCGACCCCTGAGAGTAACCAAGCTTCTCCATCACGAATCAATCATGTCAGACCAAGCACATTGGCCTTTAACAGGTTGGGGGGCCGTTCTCACAGTTCAGGTAACCTTTCCCCTGCTCAAAGGGATTTAAAGAAGCTTATGGAGGAGGCCAGAAAAGAAAAGGCTCTCCAAATGCCTAGTCTAAAAACCCCCACACCTCCTAAAACTCCTAACAATCCTATCAATCCCGAATTGATTCTACGGAGAAACGAGGCCTTAGCCACAAGGTCTAAGCTGGTGGCTGAGGCCATGGCCATAAATGATGCCCAGTTGGAGTTGGTGGAGTTAGAAGCCAATGGTGGATCCCCCTCCAAGAAGGTTCACAAAGGTTCTCCCAACGAGTCTCCACTCACTCGCTTGCTAGTCAAGCTAGAGGGACAAAATGGGCTGAACCAACCTTTGACTGTGGTCAAGCGGATATGGAGGGGATTGTGGAGATTGATGACGATGAAGAGAGAGGAGAAGAAGCTCAATCAACTCCTCACCGCGAGAAATCCAAAGCCAGATCCATGGCTCAAGACAAGGGGAAGTCCGTGATTTCGCGTTCTAAGAAATCTAAGATGGATAGCAAGAGCCCGAAATTTATCAAATTATGCATCAAATGTGGGAGACCCACCAACAAACTTCTAGGAATTGTGGCCGCACCATGGATGCCTTTGCTGATAAAATTACCCGGGCAAAAATACAAAAAGGGAAACCCCCCCCCCCAGATCGAAACATATGATGGCTCTAAAACGCCAAGTGCCATATGGGGCGGTTTGAAGGGCAGATGACCCTATTCTCCTCGAATGAAGCTGTAATGTGCAAAACTCTGGCCGCTACCTTCACGGGCAAAGCCTTGTCTTGGATGCTGGCCCTTAAGCCCAAATCCATAAAAACCTACAACCAATTCAGGAGCATCTTCTTGAATTTATTTGCTGGAGCAGGCGAGCCCGCGCGGCCTAAAACAAACCTGATCAGAGTCAAACAGACCGGGATGGAGACCACGAAATCCTACATCACTCGGTTCAGGAAAATGAGCGAGCAGATTGTAGACCAGTCCGAGAGTGACATCCAGCTCTGCTTTGAAGGCGGTCTCTCCAGCAGCTTCCTGAAAATGAACTTTGCCACCAACCGGCCTAAGAGCGTGGATGAAATGTATGAGCGAGCTTCTGCCATTGCCTCAGCAGAAGAGCCAAATGAGACTGCTGCTCGCGGACCAGCCAAAGAAAGAATTAGTCAGGTCCAAGAGACGGGTCAAGGATCTGGGCGTGACAATAATCAAGGGAAAAACCGAAGCCGCGGTACGGACAAGCTCAGAAAATTGACGGACGAAACAGTTTTCACCCCCCTGAACTCAAAGCGAGCAGCTATTCTGAAAAACAATGGAAATTCCCCCTCCTCTACCAATGGGTAGAAATCCAAACGAGAGGAGTAGGGAAAAATTCTGTGATTATTATAGTGACCACGGTCACAAGACAGAAGATTGTTTCCAGCTGAAGAGGATCATTCAACAAAAGATCAATAATGGGGAGTTAACCAAGTGGGTGCAGGGCCATAATGCCAATAACAACAATAACGCCCAGTGGGCACGACCCCAGCGTGGCCCCGAGAGCAGGGAGAGAGATAACAATAATGAGGATGAGTTGGAGACATATGATATCAATTTTATTGGAGTAGAAGCTCCCTCCAACAAACAACTCTCCCTCCAAATTAAGACCCTGGAAAAGGTCTTCTTGATTCCACCCATGGCTCCGGAAGAAGAGCATGAAATTGGGTTTAAAAGGAGTGAACTTGCCTCAACCCTTTTCATTCTACTCAGCTCCTCACCATTCGTATGAGAATTGCCCGAGCAAACATTGGCCGAGTCTTAATTGATACGGTTGCGGCCAGAGACATCTCTACTACCATACCTTAGTAGGGATGAAGATGACCGAGACTGATGGATAAAATTCCACTGTGTAATAAAAACCTTGCAAGTGTACAAGTCATCGAAGTAGCAATGTACAATAGTAAGGGTCGAACCACAGAGACTTGTGTGAATAGCAAGTGAATTTAATTAATGTAAAAGTAACCAAAGGGTTTTTTGATTTTGATTGATTAAACTAATATTGAAAAGAAAATAAATTAAACTAATGAAAATAAAGCAAAGATTGAAATCAAGATTGACAACGGGATTCACGGATTAAGTTTCACAATACATTCACTTTATGCTATTTGATTGCTTAAAGAAGACATCAATTTCATTCTAGGATTCATTCACAAAATCATGAGTTGGGACGGTTTGGTGTGCGATTTGCAACTCAAATATTCTCTTTTTATTATACTTCCAGTTACGTTTAATATAATAATCCAAGAAATTCTTAAGATCGAAAGAATATTTGAACCTAAACCAATTGATTTCAGTTACGTCCTCAATTAGGTCTAAGTAGTAAAATAATGGTCATGTATCTATGCCCGAGTTACCGTAGCAATGGATACCCACAAATTCTAGGGCCAAAAGTATCTTAACATAAATCTGAAACCCTAGAATGGATTAAAACTATTTTACCACTCTAGAAAGAAATTGAATTAAGATTGAAAAACTATAACATAAAGATCATGTAATGTTAATAACCAATCCACAAATCAAATATTTAGCTACTCATAATAATAATAAAAATTACAAAATAAAAACAAAACCTGAATCAATAAAAACAATGTTGTTCTTCTTTTTTTTCCTAGGAACAATGCTTCTCGAATAGTGCCCGACTCTCCTTCATACAATGCCTGTATTTATATAATAACCTAGGTCAACCAAGCGTGAAAGGCCATGCCAACCAGCCCAATTTCAGGCCCAAACCGCCAGGCCCAGTTCGCTCCAAGTGCTGACTCGTTCTCACGAGTCGTTCTAACTGCACCAACTCGTTCAGATGTTTGGTCTTCAAAATCAACACAGCCTTGATCCCTTGGCCGGCCAGTTGCGGCCCCATTTCCTTTTGCTTTGGCCAGCCATTGTTCAGCATTTGGCCCCAAATTTGTGCAATTTCCTTGGCCCATTTTGGATTCGTTCCGTTTCACAATTGCACAGACGCACTTTGGTCACTATACTTTTCTCTTTTGCACCTTGCTCCTTGAACTTTTATATTTTCACTTTGGCCCGTGAACTTTATAATCACAAATTCCTTCCCAATTTTCCATAATTACAGTTTGGTCCCTGAATTTCCAATAAATTACAACTCAGCCTTAAACTTTGAAATATCAGTTTCTTCCTCAATTTTCCATAATTCCAGTTTGGTCCAAAAACTTCCAAAGTAGGCACAAATCTTCTATTTTCAGCATTGTTGCACTTCAGTCCCTGTACTTTCAAAACTCTACAATTTACATTAAATTCTCAAGGTTCGAGCCGAAAATAAGCTTGGAATTATATCTTTTGGATGGGTAAAACCACATCCATCAAATACCCCCAAACTTATATTTTGATCGTCCTCGAGTAAAACAAAACTACACTAACAACTAAAAATAATCAACAGAAAATATTTTTGATATGTTCTCAATACATACAAGGTTGCCGGCCAAACAAGTCTTAGATTCTCACAAAATATGCTAAACATGTGCCAATAAGAATATGCAATTACAATTACATTAATGCATCTAACCCACAATTTTCCACATCGGCCTGAATGATGAATGAAATATGGGAGATCATTGTCACTAAGATAAGATTGTTTATGGGTTCACTAAAACATGTCCTACATCACAGATAACAATACAATTTACAAGGATACTCATATGCACGATTACACACTTGTCAACCCGATTACTCAATATTGAACAAAAATATGGCTCAAGGTTAATTCCACAACAATTGTGGGGCTAAGTTCGCGGGTACAAACGAAGGAATGGACATACAAACACAAGAATGTGAAACTAAAAGTCTTTCATTGCATGTTACTCCTTCCTGAAATTTAGCTTTTCGCTCACCTTTGTTTCCCTAATGCTTCAACCCCCAAACATAACTTCGTCATACTTTATACACGTGAGATTGAAAGCATTCCCTCACTCAATCCAGGTCACTGATCAATCATACTTCACAAAATTAGGGGGCAAGCCATTTTTTTTTTATTTTTTTATAGCTTGAACTTGAACTACTTTTTTTTTTATTCTTGCCCCCTTTTATACAATACATATCATATTCCCAACTTTTGACCTTCCTCACTCATTACCATATTTCCCTATGTAACCCCCAAACTAGAACTTTTCTAATTCCACATTCTTGCAAAGGTAGGATAAACCTATTCTAAGTGTCAAGGGTTAGGGAGTAGATATCAAATGAAGGCGAATGGTGGTCTAGATATTATATTCTTTCTAAACAGGCTCAAAATGGGATCAAGTGACAATTTATATATATAAACAATGACGTGCAAGTCGAAGGCTCATAAGAGGGTTGACAAAGAAATACAAGCCATAAATATCAAGTAATCTATTGATGTGTTATTGACAAGCATGCAACAATGTTCTAGGACCCCCGAGAATGCCAAAGTGAACCCATAAAGGACACTTAAATTAATGACCATGATCAAGAAATATAATGGAAGTGAATGGTGGTGCAATTGTGTTTTACAAGTATTGATGCAATTCTAATAAACATATTCAAACTGGCACAGACTAGCAAAACTCAATCAAAAACTCTCAAATCATCACGGACGTTGGCCAACTCCCTAAAATATAAAGAGAACAAAAATTTTAATTTTTTCTATTTTTTTGGAGGGTGACACTATATACACTCCCCTATAAACCCACAAACTCGGAGAGATATCTACCCCCAAACTCAAAACATGCTATGTCCTCATAACAAAGAGAACAAAAACATGCATTGGGTTCAAAGGATGATATGACATAACAAAGCGAATAAATAAAGCAATTAAAAACATACCTACTTTGGTTGCCTCCCAATAAGCGCATTTGGTTAAGGTCGTTAGCCCGACCATTGCTCACGTTTGGATTTCACCCTCCGTCCTTTGGCCCACTTCATGGTTTCGCGGGTCCTTATGTTCAGTTCATGCCCCATATATATTCCTCGATCTTGGGTATTGTTTTGTGCCCAATAGATTTTTTGAGGTTTCAACTTCTTGGGCTTCTTTTTGTTGGTGTAATTCCCTAGGATTTAGTTATGTTTAACTTAAACCGTTATGTATCATATTTATCATTTATTATAGAGAAAATTTATTTAGTTCATTATATGTTTACATGTTTATTATATTGAAATGCGTCCCTAGTTGTTGTGAACAACTAGTATAAGTTGGTAATGGATAATCATGGAGATGATTATATGCATGGGGATGCACATTACACTTATGGATACTTGCTAGAGAACAAGTACTGGACTTGACCTGCTTATGAGATTTATGACATGGTCTGTTGTCACGATTAAAATCTCATGATAGTCATGTCATTGGAATCCTTCGTACCTGAGATTATCATCGTCTTCCACATGATGAACGTTGTGTTTAATGTAGTCTAACACTATCTTTAGTCGGATAGCAATAAGGGCTCTATTAGCACGATTGGATTCTTGTAGGGAATAATGATAAGTCAAGACGGGATTTGTCCCTCTTATGAAGAGAGATGTTAGCTTGGGCTCCTCGATGAATAGTGTTGATGAAATGTATGGCCATACTCAAGAGATTTGATAGAGATCAAATGCACTTGGATTATCAACATATTCGAAATTGAGAAAGCATTGAACAAGATGAGTTGACATGGACCATGACTCATGTTCAATTTGACATCGTGGACAAAGGAATTGAGACATTTGATTATCGGGAAAATCAAGCTTTGATGTTATATTAATTGGGTGGATATAACGGTTTGCTAGAAACCACTTATATCTTGTGATGTCGATGTTTCGAATCACTGCCAACATAAATATAATTCCTATTGGGTCACACACAATTAACGAATTTAATCATTGGCTGAAAATTGGAGATTTTGGGTTCTAGCACGACGCGTGACCAGGAGCACGAATCGTGCCCTGGGTCATGAATCGTGCCAAGGGTCATGACTCGTGACAAATGCAGAACGACCTCGTTTTGGGGCAAACAAGGTTGGCACGTGAAAAACAGTCCATACGTATGTCTCCTTGTTTTAATAGGTTTTGGTTTGGACTTGGTTTCTCCCTAAGAGTTAGGGATTTATATTTGATATAAATATAAACCATTAAGCAGCCAAAAATCTCTCTTAGCCTAGGGTTTATGAAACTCTAAGTTTTGATCTAGATTATGAATCAAAGATCAAAAACAATCCAAGTAAATTCCATATTATTAGCCATTGATTATTGAAAGGTGTTTCAATAATCGGAAGGATCATCTAGCAATCCAACAAGAAGCGTTCTTGGTTCGTTCGCGTGTGGATCACCATTAGAGGGAGGTTACTTTATCTACTAAAGCTTGATGACCTCCATTGTTGATTCATCACCAAGGTAGAACAAGGAAGAAGAAGATCCAAGTTTCATCAACGGTTCAAAGATTTGAAGGTTGTTCATCGATTCAAATAAGATTTGAATCCAAGATCCGTTTTCGAAAGGTCAACTTAATCGCATTAAGGTATTTAAATTCTATTTCATGGTTTTACCTCTTCATGTTAGACGGATTAAAGGGCTAGGGTTTTGTTGTTATTTCTAAGTCTTCCGCTGCGTTTGTAACCCCAAAATCCCAACAGTGGTATCAGAGCCGCGTCTTATCATGATTAGGTTAAAATTGGCATGCTAGATTTAATGTGATTAAATGCTTTACATGCTATATGTGAAATAGATCTATGATTTTATGTGTGTTGTTTTGAGAAAACAAGTATATGTGATATGCCATGATCATGATTAATAATTGGTTAATGTGATAAGTCTTTTACATGGGATATTGATCTATTTAATGTGATTAAAGTAGATTGGTAAATTCTCAAAATTGAAACAAATTGTTTATTTGGGATTTGATGTTCGTTTTAATATGATTAACATGATTATTTGAATCCGTATTTTTTGAGAATGGAATAATTATGTAGTTAATAATTGTTATTTATTACATGATTATTGGTATGATCCTAAAGTAGGATTTTATGTGAAAATCCCATGTTCATGATAATGTACACATAGGTTTCATATACAACCATGCGATGTTTGTTATATGTAAAACCTTCTAAATATTTAAGTCTTATGTCATTCCTTGATTAGAACACTTGTAAAATTTTAGGATATTTTAATGTAGTTTTAGCCAAAGTTGGGTGCATCAATATATCTTAATTTGTGATCAAGATGAGATTATGGTTGATGTAGTTTTGGCCAAAGTCAGGTGCATCGTTCCGTGTCTCGTACGTTTGAAAAAGGTTTTGACTTAATTGGCGATTTCAAATGAGATTTGACCCAAGGCATTGATGAGATTTAAAACATGTTTTTGACATATGATGTCTAAGAAAATCTCATAAAAAGATCTAAGAGTCATATAGAGATATGATTGATGTTTCTACCTAAATAGCTTGATTTCGGGCATTAGCTCAGATAAACCGGAATTAAGTGAAATATGGATCTTAGCCCACTATAATTATATGATACATGCTTGTATTTGAAGGTGTATAATTTAGTGGGAGTATTTGTAAAATACATTATTTGCTCTTAGATGGTAAATGTGTTGATATTGATATGTGTTCATATGGTTTGCATATTTTGTTGTGGAAATAGCATTAAACTATAATTAATCCTTGTTATTGCGATTCGTCCTTATGAAGGACAAGTTCGAAAAGAACGGTACAAGTTATTTTGATTTGATCAGATGCTCAAGAAGTGTTCTTAAGCAAAATTGTACGTTCTTGACGGACTTGTTCCTGCTGAACCCGCTGCAAATGTTGCAAAGGGCAGATAAGGAGCAACATTAGAAACATGATGATGATTCTAACGGTGTTGCTTGCCTTATACTTGCCACCATGTTTAAAGGCTCTTATGAAGAACCTTGAACACATGGAGACTGTTTTGTTCTAGCACAACGCATAAAGGAAATGTTCCAAGTGCAAGCTAGACAAGAGAGGTTTGTTTTGTTAATGGTTAACACAAGAAAGGGGGGAAAAGGAAACACTAAGTAGGAAAAGGAAAGGTTGCTGAACCTAGGGCAAATGTTGCCAAAGCCAAAGAGGCTAAATCCAAAGTGTCTCAGAAGGATGCAATGAGATTGGTCATTGGAAGCAAAGTTGCAAGGCTTATTAGGAAGGCCTAAAAGGTGAAGAAGGGCAATATGATTGCTACTACTTCAAGTATCTATATGATAGATATTTTTCTTTTGACTTCTTTTCCTTGGGTATATGATACCGGATATTGATCCCACATTTGTTTAAATGTGCAAGGAGTAAAGAATAGAAAGCTACTCAAAGAAGGTAAATTAAACCTATGCGTGGGAATGGAGCAAGAGTTGCTGCATTAGCCGTAGGGACTTATGAAGTCAATTTACCTATTGGACTAGTACTTGTTTTGAACAAATGTTATTACGTTCCGAATTTGAGTAGGAGTATTATTTTCGTTTCTTATATGGATGATGAAGGATATAATTTTCTTATTGGGCTCGTTTGGTAGGCCGATAGGATTAGCCTGTGTTAATAGTGTGTTAATAGTGGGGGATTATTAATAAGGGGATTAATAACACCACCATTTTCTTGGGGATTAATATGAAGGGGTTAGAGGGGATAAGAGTGGATAAGAAGCTTATCCGAGTTGTACCCAGGATTATTACTCCCATTGCATTTAGCCTACCAAACAACAAAATTATTGGACTAATAATCATATCCAACTCTAATCAGGCTACCAAACGACCCCATTGAGAATAAGAAGTTTTATATTCATTTAATGATATGCCTTATTGTATTGCATATGTCATTAAATGGTCCTCATATCCTTGATGTTAAGAAACAAAATAATATTGAAGATATCTATAATATAAGTGAGAAATCTAAACCAAATAATGTGAACAACACGTTCATATGGCATTGCCGGTTTGGTCAGATAAATAAGAAACATATATCTAAACTCCATTAACATGGACTTTTAGACTCATATGACTATGAATCATTTGAGGAATGTAGATCTTGTTTATTGGAATTATTGACCAAATCACCCTACACTAAGAGTAGTGGGAGAGCTAGTGACTTATTTGTCCTTATACATGAGATGTATGTGGACTACTAAGCAGCATTGTTAGGGAGGATTTTAGTATTTCATCACATTTACTGGTGACTTATCTAGATATGACTATGTCTATCAAGATGAAGTCCAAAGGTGAATCGTTTGAGATGTTTCGAACATTTCAAGATAAAGTACAAAACAATCTTGGAAAAACTATTACAGTACTTTGATTAGATCGAGGTAGTGAATATTTGAGCCAAGAGTTTGATAATCATCTCAAAACTGTGAAATCATTTCAAAGTTGACTCCACTCGGAACACCACATTTTATGGTGTGTCTGAGAGGAGGAATTGAACCTTGTAGGACATGGTTCGTTCGATGATGTGTCAATTGACCTTCTTGTTACCTTTTGAGGATATGCATTAGAAATAATGCGGTTACACTTAGGGCTGTTACACGAACCGAGCCGGCTCGAGCTCGACTCGGGGGCTCGAAAAAAGCTCGAGTTCGAGTGGGCTCGAGGTGAACTCGAGCTCGAGCTCGAACTGATTTTCAAGCTCGTCATTTTTTCGAACCGGCTCGTGTTCGGCTCGAATGTTCGACAAGCTTTGTTCGAGATCGACTCGTTTGAGCTCGATTCGGGCTCGGCTCGTTAAATGCTCGAATGAATTTTAGTATATATATATTAGTCGAAGCTCGAGCTCGGCTCGTTAAAAGCTCGTTTGATTTCAGATTTTTTTCAATATATATATATATATATATATATATATATATATATATAAAAGTCGAAGCTCGAGCTCGGCTCGTTAAAAGCTCGTTTGATTTCAGATTTTTTTTCAAAAAATAAGTCGAAGCTCGAGCTCGGCTCGTTAAAACTCGAGTTCGAGCAGCTCGCGAGCCAGCTCGCGAAAAGCTCGAAACTTGATTCGAGCAGAGCTCGAATAGGCATTCTGGGCTCGAGCTCGAGCTCGAGAAAAGCTCGAGCTCGATAATTTTTATTCGAGCTCGAGCTCGAAACTTCAAAGCTTGGCTCAGCTTGACACGTTTACAGCCCTAGTTACACTGAATTGTGTCCCTACTAAATTGGTTCCTTGGTCCCCACATAAGATGTGGCATGGAGGAAAAACTAGTTTGTCTTTCATGAAGATTTGGATTTGCAAAGCTTATATGAAGAGACTTGTCTCCGATAAGTTAGCGCCTAATCTGACAAGGTTATTTTTGGAAATTAATTTTATGACCACAAAGAGAACAAAATGTTTGTTGCTCTGTATGATTCGTTTCTTGAGAAATAGTTTCTTAATAAATAATCTAGTGGGAGTAAAATTAATCTTGAAGAAGTTTAAGAACCTGAAAATGACATGGAACCAAGAGTAGAGACGGAACCAAGTTCACAAGGAGTTGTGAAACCGGTTCAAGATGCACAAGCCCATCGTATATCGGATAGGTTATGATACGAACTCAAGAAATATTGATTTCTTATATCGAAAAGTAATAAAATGGAAGTCATTGAGAATGACGATCCTACTTCCTATCTAGAGGCGATGTCCACTCCTAATTCGGATAAATGGTTAGGAACCATGGAGTCCGAATTACAATCCATGTTTGATAATCAAGTTTGGAACTTGATTGAGCTACTCGAAGGTGAAAAAACTAAAGGGTGCAAGTAGGTCTTCAAGACTGACATGGATGGGAAAGCGTATACTTTCATGGCTAAGGATTGTAGCAAAGGGATTTAGGCAAATTCATAGTATTGACTATGCTGAAATCTTTTTGCCAGTTACAATGTCGAAGTCTATTAGAATTTCAATTGCCATAATCGCATATTGTGACTATGTGATATGACAAATGGATGTCAAACGACTTTTTTAAAATGGAAAGATTCTTAAGGATGTGTATAGTACACAACCCGATGTTTTGTCGATCCAAGAAATTCTAATGAAGTATGCATGTTGCAAAGATCCATAAGATGGGTTGAAGCAAGCTTCGAGGAGTTGGAATCTTCATTTTGATGAATCGGTCAAAGAGTTTGATTTCATCAAATACGAAGAGGAACCTTGTGTATGCATGAAATTCAGTGGGAGCGTAGTATTATTTTTTTTGTTTTATTACAATGATATCTTACTCATTGGAAAAACGAAGTTTCGACACTTAAGACTATCGAGTCCTTGTCAAAGAAAGGTTTCTCAATGAAAGATATGGGTGAAGCCACTTACATCCTTGGCATCAAGATCTATAGAGATAGATCTAAAAGGATAAATTGGTTTGAGTCAAAGTACTCACATTGACAAGGTTCTTAGAAGATTCTAAGAAAGGTAACTGGTCAAT
Source organism: Adenophora triphylla var. japonica (assembly GCA_022495995.1). Taxonomy (NCBI): domain Eukaryota; kingdom Viridiplantae; phylum Streptophyta; class Magnoliopsida; order Asterales; family Campanulaceae; genus Adenophora; species Adenophora triphylla. The sequence goes on from JAFEMH010003526.1 coordinate 217,912, forward strand.
GGGTCGTGGTGTTACTCTTAGCAATACTCATTGTCTTATGACAACTGATGAGCAAAAGGGAATGAATGAAGTTCCATATGCTCCTGCATTTGGATCTATCATGTATGCCATGATTTGTACTAGACCCAACGTCTCATATGCTCTAAGCATGACGAGTCGATACCAATTTGATCCTGATATGAACCATTGGATGGCAGTCAAGATGATCCTTAAGTACTTAAGAAGAACTAAGGATGTGTTCTTGGTATATGAAAGGTTGGAAGTTAATCTTGTTGTAAGGGTTACATAGATGCTAGCTTCCAAATTGACAAAGTTAATCTAAAATCGCAATTTAAGATTTGTGTTTATGCTTATTAGAGGTGCAATTTTGTTGGAAGAGTTCCAAGCAGAAAAATCGTAGCCGGTTCTACAACTAAGGCCAAATATTTAGCGACATCTGATGCAGCTAAAGAGACAGTTTGGATCAGAAGTTCATTAGTGTTTTGGAAGTCGTTCCAAGTATCACTAATCCGGTAGAACTTTGTTGTGGTGCCATTTGTGCAAGCAATGGAACCAAGGTCACAACAGCGATCCAAACACATACTTAGACGTTTTTTGAGAATTCATAAGAATGAGAAGACGTTAAGATATGCAAATATCAACCGATGATAACATTGGGGATTCACTTACAAAGACCCTTGCTCAGGCAGAAGCATGATGGTCATGTTAGGTCCATGGATATTTGATACATAGATGGAGCCTAGTGCAAGTGGGAGATTGTTGGTGTAATGCCCTAGGCTTTAGTTATGTTTAACTTAAACTGTTATATATCATCTTTATCATTTATTTTAGAGAAAGTTTATTTAGTTCATTATATGTTTTCATGTTTATTATATTGAACTGCGTCCCTAGTTGTTGTGAACAACTAGTATAAGTTGGTAATGGATAATCATGGAGATGATTATATGCATGGGGATGCACATTACACTTATGGGTACTTGCTAGAGAACAAGTACTGGACTTGACCTGCTTATGAGATTTATGACATGGTCTGTTATCACGATTAAATCCCATGATAGTCGTGTCATTGGAATCCTTCGTACCTGAGATTATCATCGTCTTCCACATGATGAACGTTGTGTTTAATGTAGTCTAACACTATATTTATTCGGATAGCAATAAGGGCTATGTTAGCACGATTGTATTCTTCTAGGGAAGAATGTAAGTCAAGACGGGATTTGTCCCTCTTATGAAGAGAGATGTTAGCTTGGGCCCCTCGATGAATAGTGTTGATGAAATGTATGGCCATACTCAAGAGATTTGATAGAGATCAAATGCACTTGGATTATCAACATATTCGGAATCGAGAAAGCATTGAACAAGATGAGTTGGCATGGACCATGACTCATGTTCAATTTGACATCGTGGACAAAGGAATTAGGACATTTGATCTATCGGTAAAATCAAGCTTTGATGTTATATTAATTGGGTGGATATAATGGTTTGCTAGAAACCACTTATATCTTGGGATGTCGATGCTTCAAATCACTACCAACATAAATATAATTCCTATTGGGTCACACATAAAGAACGAATTTGATCATTGGCTGAAAATTGGAGATTTTGGGTTCTGGCATGACTCGTGACCAGGAACACGACTCGGGCCCTGGGTCACGAATCGTGCCAAGGGTCACGACTCGTGAAAAATGCAGAACAACCTTGTTTTGGGGCAAACAAGGTTGGCACGTGAAAATATTGACTATGTGGGATTAGGCACGACTCGTGCTCTTGGGCACGAGTTTTTCCCTAAATCCGCACGAGTGTTATATTTGTCACGAATCGTATCACGGTTGTATTTTGGCTTGGGCACAACTCGTGCTCATGGGCACGACTCATGCCAGCGACCAAAAACAGTCCGTATGTATGTCTCTTTGTTTCAATAGGTTTTGGTTTGGACGTGGTTTCTCACTAAGAGTTAGGAATTTATATTTGATATAAATATAAACCATTAAGCAGCCAAAAATCTCTCTTAGCCTAGGGTTTATGAAACTCTAAGTTTTGATCTAGATTATGAATCAAAGATCAAAAACAATCCAAGTAAATTTCATATTATTAGCTATTGATTATTGAAAGGTGTTTCAGTATTCGGAAGGATCATCTAGCAATCCAACAAGAAGCATTCTTGGTTCGTTCGCGTGTGGATCACCATTAGAGGGAGGTTACTTTATCTCCTAAAGCTTGAAGACCTCCATTGTTGATTCATCACCAAGGTAGAACAAGGAAGAAGAAGATCCAAGTTTGATCAACGGTTTAAAGATTCGAAGGTTGTTCATCGATTCAAATAAGATTTGAATCCAAGATCCGTTTTCGAAAGGTCAACATAATCGCATTAAGGTATGTAAATTCTATTTCATGGTTTTACCTCTTCATGTTAGATGGATTAAAGGGCTAGAGTTTTGTTGTTATTTCTAAGTCTTCCGCTGCGTTTGTAACCCCAAAATCCCAACACTTTTTTTCAAACTCTCGCCACTTTCTTCACCCTCAAAAACAGGGGGAGGTACAAGAATGATGGAGGCTTTCACGCTTTCAATGGGATGGAGAAGATCTTCATTGAGGCATTGTTTGTCAATTTGTCCGGGCCCAACTTCATCAACATTAACGCCCTCATCATTTTTAAATTTCTCTTCCACCCCATATAGGTCCAACTCAAATTCATCACAAATTTGTTCATGCCATGTTTTCTCTACCTCCTCAGTCGGCCTACTTAATTCATCATCATCAACAACCACAATATAACTAGCAGCAGACGGAGAGAGAGTTGGAACTTCATCAAAATTAGAATCATCCTCCCATTCATATTGTTCAGGAGGGACCAAAATTGAATCTTGCCCCCGACCTCTCAATGCCTCTAATATTTTTGTAATATGTGCATCTATCCTATCCATGGTTGCATCTAATTGTTGTTGTTGTTGTTGACGATTTTCCTCCTTCCATCTTGTTAGATCCTCATCCCTTGATTACGTTTTAGGCTGTTGTGGATCATAATATTGTGGCTCATAATTGTTCCATGCATGGTTTGAATGATTTCTCCACCCTTGTGTATCACAATTAGGGGAATAATTATATTGCTGTTGCCATGGCTGGAACAGACTTATCTCTTGTACCTGTGGAGAATACTCAGGAAAATATGCCCTAGACGGACAATTAATAGTAGTATGATAATAACCACCACAATTAGCACAATGGACATTATAGGTGTTCATTTCATACATCCTCAAAGAGTATCTCACACATTAATTTTAAACAACTAAAAAAAAGAAAAAAAAATAATAAACGAAACTATTTACACTACAAAGAAAATAAGAAAAGAAAATTATTTACAATACACTAACAAAATCAACTTGTTCAAATCACAACAAATCCCCGGCAACGGCGTCAAAAACTTGATGGATAAAATTCCACTGTGCAATAAAAACCTTGCAAGTGTACAAGTCACCGAAGTAGCAATGTACAATAGTAAGGGTCGAACCACCGAGACTTGTGTGAATAGCAAGTGAATTTAATTAATGTAAAAGTAACCAAAGGGGTTTTTGATTTTGATTGATTAAACTAATATTGAAAAGAAAATAAATTAAACTAATGAAAATAAAGCAAAGATTGAAATCAAGATTGACAACGGGATTCACGGATTGGGTTTCACAATACATTCACTTTATGCTATTTGATTGCTTAAAGAAGACATCAATTTCATTCTAGGGTTCATTCACAAAATCAAGAGTTGGGACGGTTTGGTGTGCGATTTGCAACTCAAATATTCTCTTTTTATTATACTTCCAGTTACGTTTAATATAATAATCCAAGAAATTCTTAAGATCGAAAGAATATTTGAACCTAAACCAATTGATTTCAGTTACGTCCTCAATTAGGTCTAAGTAGTAAAATAATGGTCATGTATCTATGCCCGAGTTACCGTAGCAATGGATACCCACAAATTCTAGGGCCAAAAGTATCTTAATATAAATCTGAAACCCTAGAATGGATTAAAACTATTTTACCACTCTAGAAAGAAATTGAATTAAGTTTGAAAAACTATAACATAAAGATCATGTAATGTTAATAACCAATCCGCAAATCAAATATTTAGCTACTCATAATAATAATAAAAATTACAAAATAAAAACAAACCTGAATCAATAAAAACAATGTTGTTCTTCTTTATTTTTCCTGGGAACAATGCTTCTCGAATAGTGCCCGGCTCTCCTTCATACAATGCCTGTATTTATATAATAACCTAGGTCAACCAAGCGTGAAAGGCCATGCCAACCAGCCCAATTTCAGGCCCAAACCGCCAGGCCCAGTTTGCTCCAAGTGCTGACTCGTTCTCACGAGTCGTTCTAACTGCACCAACTCGTTCAGATGTTTGGTCTTCAAAATCAACACAGCCTTGATCCCTTGGCCGGCCAGTTGCGGCCCCATTTCCTTTTGCTAAGGCCAGCCATTGTTCAGCAATTGGCCCCAAATTTGTGCAATTTCCTTGGCCCATTTTGGATTCGTTCCGTTTCACAATTGCACAGACGCACTTTGGTCACTATACTTTTCTCTTTTGCACCTTGCTCCTTGAACTTTTATATTTTCACTTTGGCCCGTGAACTTTATAATCACAAATTCCTTCCCAATTTTCCATAATTACAGTTTGGTCCCTGAATTTCCAATAAATTACAACTCAGCCTTAAACTTTGAAATATCAGTTTCTTCCTCAATTTTCCATAATTCCAGTTTGGTCCAAAAACTTCCAAAGTAGGCACAAATCTTCTATTTTCAGCATTGTTGCACTTCAGTCCCTGTACTTTCAAAACTCTACAATTTACATTAAATTCTCAAGGTTTCGAGCCGAAAATAAGCTTGGAAATATATCTTTTGGATGGGTAAAACCACATCTATCAGAGACCCACCTGACTCCCTACGCCGGTCTGCTTGAGGGGTTTACAAATCACGCCGTCAGGGTAAAGGGGACGATGGAGTTCAAAGTAACTATTAGGGAGACACCGCTACAGAAAATGGCCAAAATCACGTTCATGGTGGTTGATCTGCCCTCCCAATAAAATGCTATATTAGGCGTGACCGCGCAGGCCGCATTGGGAATAGTTGCTTTTGTCCTCCATCAAAGAATAAAATTTAACACTCCGGGCGGAGTTGCAACCATGAAGAACTAGCCCAAGAGGTTCCTCCGGACATTGGAGGAGAAAAGAAAAGCAGAGAAAGGCCAGACCTCCTGTTCGCAGAAAAAGGGTGAGGATAAAAAAAGCAGGGCAAAGGCAAAGAAATTATTCCGGTGCCCGAGCTAATTGGCATGCTTTCTTTTCATTCCACAAAAGTTGAGCTCAAGAAGAGCAGAAGGGCGAAAAGGTTGGCTCCCATTGAAGGGGGATACATTGATCAAGGAACTTTGTGAGACATAGACCGAGAGTTTATATACTCCATGTCAGCTCTCCCAGAGGCAAGAGTCAACACCCAGCAATCGTGATAGACTCCTTCCATAACTGTGAAATCAGTGACCTCCGGCCTAACAATGAGCACGAGGAAGTGGTAATCAATTTCCACTATCCTGAGCAAACAGTTAAGGTCGGGCTGGAAATTCATTCGGAGGAAAGGAGGATTTTGATAGAATTCCTCCGGAATAACTGTGATGTGTTTGCGTGGAGGGTGGAGGACATGAAGAGAATTAGAGAGGATGTGATCCTCCATAAAATAAACGATGATTCCACCTTCAAACGCATGCACCAGAAATCGAGGTATTTCTCTCCGAAAAAGGAGATAGCGATCAAGGAAGAGGTCGAGAAGTTGCTTAAGGCAGGGATAATAAAGGAAATATCTTATTGTAAGAGGCTAGTAAACGTAGTCATGGTAAAAAAAGGCAATGACAAATGGAGGATGTGCATTGATTTTACTGATCTCAACAAAGCATGCCCCAAAGACTGCTTCCCTCTTCCTCGCATTGACCATTTGGTAGATTTGATAGCCGGACACAGAGTTCTAAGCTTCATTGATGCATACTCCGGCTATCACCAGATCAAAATGGCTCATGAAGACGTCTCCTCAGTAGCTTTTATCGCTGCGGGCAAGACGTACTGCTATACAATGATGCCCTTTCGGATTAAAAATGTAGTAGCCACCAACCAACAGATGGTTAACATTGTCTTTAAAGACCAATTGGGCAAAAATCTGGAGGCCTATATTGACGGCATGGTCATAAAGACGAGAGAAAACTACAACGAGCTTGACGTGGAGGAAACTTTCTCCAACTTGCGCCGTAACAATATGAAACTAAACCCCCTTAAATGTGCATTTGGGGTCAAAGCGGGCAAGTTTCTCGGATTCATGGTCAACCAGCGAGGAATTGAAGCTAACCCTGAAAAAATCCAAGCGCTGTTGTACATGAAGCCTCCTGCATGCGTGAAAGATATGTAAAAACTCAATGGGCGCATAACCGCATTAGGCCGCTTCATCTCGCGGTCTGCAGAGAGATGCATCCCCTTCTTTAAAACTCTTAAAGGGGGGGGGGAGAAAGCAGATGAGTTCGCGCGGAATGAGGACTGCGATCAAGCTTTTGAAGAGGTGAAGAAATACCTCGGGCAGCCCCCTCTACTCAGCAGCCCGGTGCCCGGAGAAGAACTTTTTCTATTTTTAGTGGTCACTGATCTGGCTGTAGGCGCTGTTCTTGTAAGAGAGGAAAATAACTCTCAAAAACCAGTTTATTATGTATCTAAGACGTTGTCCGCCATAGAAGGGCGTTATCTTAATATAGAAAAATTAGCTTATGCCTTGCTTGTATCTGCTCGAAAATTTCGAGCTTACTTTTCTGCACACCCTATAACTGTACTCACTGAGGCCCTTCTTAGAAAGGTTTTACATAAACCTGAATCCTCGGGGAGGATGCTTGCATGGTCTATAGAGCTCACTGAGTTCCAGATCACCTACTCCCCTCGAAGGACCATCAAAGCACAAGCCTTAGATGATTTTGTGGCAGAAACATCATTTAAACCAGCGAACAACGACCTGGGGAAAAGAAAGAGGACAGAATCTCAAGAAGCCCAAGAGAGCTCAGAAGCAGAAATTGTACCGCCCAAAGAGCGTCCAGAAGGAGTTTGGACTTTATTCGTGGACGGATCTGCGAGCAAGTTAATGAGCGAAGCGGGCATACTCTTGATCGCGCCCTGCAGGGAGAAATTTAAGAGTGCCTTGAGATTCAAGTTCGAAGCATTAAACAATCAGGCTGAGTATGAAGCGATAATAGCAGGCATGGAATTGGCCAAAGACATGGGAGTTCAAAATATTGAGATAAGTAGTGACTCTCAGCTCATAGTGAACCAAATAAAGGGGGAATATGACACAATCAACCCAGTACTAGCCAAGTACTGCGGTCTAGCCAAATCCCTTCTCAAAAGCTTCGTATACTATGAGCTAACCAAGTAATGAGAGAGGAAAACACAGAAGCTGACCTCCTCTCCAGAATCACCAATCAGGAATTCATAGACTTAGATGCAGACTGCCAAAAAGAGTTCGCAGAAGCACCTGCTATAGATCGGATTCAGATAAACAATATTGAGGATCAGGAAAGGGACTAGGCAGATGAAATCAAAGATTACATCAAAAAGGAAACCCTCCCCGAGGACCAAGCAAAGGCTAGACTCATTAAAAAGGTGTCTGCAAAATACACGATCCTAGATGGAGTATTATATCGGCGATCATTCACCAAGCCTTTGCTAAGATGCGTCAAAACTCAAATGGTCACCAATCTACTCTATGAAGTCCATGAAGGAGTTTGTGGCGGACATCCTGGTGCTCGCACTCTCTCGGACAAAATTAAATTCCAAGGGTTTTATTGGCCAACAGTGAGGAAGGATGCCGAAGAGTATGTCAGAAAATGTGATAAGTGCCACCGGTTTGCGGACATTCCTAGACTCCTATCAACAGAGAAGACTTTGGTTATACCATCGTGGCCGTTTGATATATGGGGGATTGATCTAATAGGACCGTTCCCAACTGCCCAAGGAAGTATTAAGTATGTGGTAGTGGTCGTGGATTATTTTACTAAGTGGACAGAAGCAAAAGCTTTGGCCACCATCTCCGAAGAGAATGTTATAAATTTGTCCACGATCACATCTGGTGCAGATTTGGGGTTCCAAGAGCAATAGTCTCAGACAACGGCACTCAGTTCGCTGCAAAGTTAACAGTTGAATGTGAGAGAATGAAAGTTCAACATCGCCAGTCCGCAGTTGCTTATCCCGAAGGAAACAACCAAGCTGAGGCCGCGAACAAGTTAGTCCTCTCCGCCCTTAAGAAAAATTTGGAAGGACGAGGAGGATGAGCTCCAGACCGCGTTATGGGTTGTCCGCACCACAATCAGAAATTTAACAGGAGAAACCCGTTTTTCACTCACGTATGGATCAGAGGCAGTTGCCCTGGTAGAAGTAACCTTACCATCCTTCAGAGTCACTTACTTCGATGAGTCTCAAAATGAGGCAAACAGAAGGTATGACTTAGATGATCTCGAAGAAAAAAGAATGCGAGCAAATGAAAAAATGGTGAACTACAAGCAGAAAGCCAAGAAGAATCTTGATAAAAGAGTGAACAATAGAAGTTTTTCAGTTGGGGATTGGGTGCTAAGAAACGTTGAAGTACAAGGGACCCAAACAGGCTTCCACAAACTCTCCCCGAAATGGGAAGGTCCGTACGAGGTTACCCAAATTATCAAGGAGGGAACCTACAAATTGCGGACAAGAGAAGGAAAAGACATCAAGAATGCTTGGAATAGCGATCACCTTAGAATGTATTACTTTTAAAATTGTTGTATTGTATAAGGTTAATAGAGGCAACAAATATATAAATAGCAAGGCATTTTTTGCAAAAACTATTATAGAAACTGTTATAGCAATATTCCCACAGCCTAGATGGCAAAGGTGACAGCCCGCAAAAAAAAATTAAATAAAAAAATAAGATAAAATAAAATATACTCCCTCCGTCCCGCTTATTACTTCACCATTTTGGCTCCGGCGCGCAAATTAAGGTGGAGAAAATGTTGTGAGTGTAATTTGAAAATAGGAGAGAGAATGAGTGGAGGGAATAGTAAATTATAATGGTGTTGTGAGTATTAAAATAATGTAGGAGAGAGAATGAGTGGAGGGAATAGTAAAGATTCCTTTGCCAAAAAAGGAAAGGTGAAGCTTTCAATGGGACACCCAAAATGGCAAAAAGTGAAGTTATCAGCGGGACGGAGGGAGTATCTATATATATATATATATATATATATATATATATATATATATATATATATATATATATATATAGCGGATCCCAGTAGGTGCAAGGGCCAATACAAGAGCCCCTACCTACTGATGCGCAAAGGTCTCTTAAGATCACACGCCTATATGTACAAAGGCCATCAAGCCCGTACAAGATTGCGGACACAACTCCCAGTCTTGTTCGCATGAACCACCAATAGTGGATATAGATGCTCGTGGGGACAAAGGCTAAAGCAGTGCCCGTATCCACAAAATGCGCATAGGCCTCATTGGATGTTGATCGCATGCCTGTAAGTATAAAGGCCAACATATAAGCCCGTTCATGATCGCCACAAGACTCCAAAGAGTCAAACCGCGTGAACCACCAATAGTGGATACAGATGCCGTCACCGACTGACTCCTGCTGTTGCACGGACTATAGCCTCACGGCGACAATCTGCATGCCTAAATGAAAGTAGCTTGCCTTGGCTCTTTCGAATTACGCCATGGACTTGAAACCCTAAATAAGCGTAAGTGGAGGGGAGTGATCAAAAGAAGTTTAGAGCCAAATAGACGAAATGAGGTCAAGACCTCGAGATCATCCAAGGCCATAACAAACGCGATCATAGAGAAAAGGGCTGACTCTCACAAAAAACTCAAGCGGTTTTAAATAAAGAGTTATCAACTCATAAACGCGGTCAGCATGCATTGCCATGCCCGTGACCGCGGCATTGAGTCAAAAATAATTATTCCAAATCACAAAGATGAAAAAAAGAAAAGCAAGAATCCAAGCGTGAAGGAAATCATTGGTATACGTATCAAAAGTATTTAAATATTGCCAAAACTTGAAACAGCCTTAAATAAGACAAGAATAGTTAAGAAAAATGCTTTCCATTGAATAGAGAAAATGATTTACAAAATCCTACAATCTATTACATAAAGAAAGAAAGAAAGAAAAAAATCCTAAACTATGGGTTGAGCATATTTGGGATCAGAGGCAGGCGTTGGAGAAGGAAGACTTTCAGTTGATTCAGTGGCTGGGGCAGTTGTTGATGGATCAGTTGGAGGAACTGGAGCAGGAGCTGACCGCGGTCCCAAAATATCACTGATTGCAGGCCCGTTGGGAAACAAGCGAGCAGCAGCTTCGTCATAAGATAACTCTTTCGAACCAAACCTCATCTTATACATTTTATCCATGAGGCTGGGAACGGTGACCACGGCCACAGGAGGCAAATATGAGGCCACTGCAAGCTCTAAATTGGCAATTTCATCCTCAGCCAGAGGGACCAGTGTATGCCCGGGCATGCAATGAATGTCTATAGAAATCAACGAGCCTATTAAGGCCAACTGCTCCACATTGAACTTGCCCGTAGCAGCAATGTTCCGTAGCTGCGTCTTGCAGCCAAGCTCGTATTGGGCAGTAGCTTCAGCCGCGAACTCATCCTGGCACTCCTGGGAGTTTTTATACTCCTCAGCTCCCTCCTTGCGAGCAGCGGCCAGGAGGGCATCCTTCTCCAGTTGAAACTGCTTCAGGGGAAGTAGTTCATCGGACAACTTGTCCACAAAAGCCTCAAAGGTCAGGACTATCTTTTTAGCAGACTCCAACTTGTCCGCCAGCTCAGCATTCCTCTTTTCGAGGGCCTTCTTCTGCCCACAGAGCTCATCCCGCATCCCCTTTGCCTTATCCAAAGAATGGTTGGCCGCATCAAGCCGACCAATAAATGCCTTCAGATCGGCCTCTTTCTCGATCAGCGACTCGTTCAGAGTCCTAACTTTCTCCTCGGCCTTCCCTAAAGCCTTGGCCTAATCGGACATGCTGTTGGCTTGCTCATCGTTGATCTTCCGAAGCCTCATGGACTTGTTAGCCATCTGCGAGCATGAAGGAAATTCAGTTAGCAATCTGCGGTCATGAGAATTAGAGAATCAGAATTAGAAAATCCCTTAAGAGGTTACCTCAATGGCTATTAAGCCAAGATCTCCAGACAGAGCGGAGGAGTTCATCTTAGACACAACGCTCCCGTAAAAATTTGGGGCATAGATCCTATTTAGAGCCCCTTGCCCTATTACAGAATTGTAGCCCCCACGGAAGTAAGGGTCCACCCCTTAAACCGGAGGCACTTTCTCGAGCTTATCCTTCAAGTCCCAGGCAGCTTCGCGAGCTTCATTCGGAAGCATGGGATAGGAGCTCGAGCAGATAGTCCTCCCTTTACCCGATAAAGAGGAAGATGGGAGAGGAGTCACTTCAGAACCTTGCTTCCTTGACAGCTTTACCTTGCCCGCAGGTTCAGTCTCAGAGGCAAACCTCTTCCTAGATGGGTCGGAATGGCCGGTAGGAATTGTCCGATCAGAAGGACTGGAACCACAAGCAGATGTTGTGGAGGCCCTTTGGGAGACAGGGGCAAATCCTTGGTCATGGGAATCTCCTTGACTTCGGCCAGGGGAGCGCCTGATGATTTATCAATAACGGGCAGAGCAACGCCCTTAGTAGCAAATTTACCCAAGGCCGCTTGCCTATTTTCCGCCTCTTTCTCCTCTTGGCGTTGTTTGATTGCCTTCATTTGGGCAGTGTTAAGCTTGGCCATCTTAGGAGTATTCAGCTGGATCTACTCTAAAAGAAAAAAGAGTTGATTAGAGAGCAGTTCAAAAAATTAGAAGCAGTTAAACAGTTTATCAAAGACAGAAACCCTAACAGGGATAGGAGCTGGCAGAAACCCTAAAAGGGACATGATTTGTCGGTTTGGAGAAGGACCACCCAAATCTAGACTCAATGACCAGGATGTGCTTCTGGTTCCACTGGTCAAATTTATTTGTAGGGGCAGAGAAGGTCCATGCAGAGTTGTTCTTAGTTTTCAGCCCAAGGTTGCCGTTGGTTATTTGGTTGGAGTAGAAGGCAAATATCCCAGAAAGGAAAGGTTCAAAACCCAAAACCCTGTAGACTGCATTGAAAGAGACAAGGGCTCGAATGGCATTAGGGGTTAAGTGCATGGGAAGACAGCGATTGAAATTGAGAAAGGTGTTGATAAAGGGATCAAGGGGAAGTCTTAGTCCGTTCTCAAACTAGACCCCGTAGAAGATGCAGGCTCTATTGTCCTCACGGACATCTGCCATCGTCTCCGGTCTCAGTTTCCCCTTCATCTCTACTTCCTTAAGGCCGCGGACACGAAAGCATTTGGGGTCAACATCATAGGTGGTGTATTTCTCAGACTCCCAGTCCGTAGGGGCCACCTCCTTGGCTTTCCTCTTCTTGCCGTGACCAGTATTTGTGGTATCAGCATGACTCTTACCGCGGGCAGCAGCATCCTCCTCAGGATCCTCCTCAAAGGCATCAACGATCTTCGTTGCCTTCTAGGCCGTGCTCGCGGCCATGGGGTCATCCTCCTCGCGGTCATCCTCCTCGGTCTCCACGCTCTCAAAGCCAAAGAGACTGGTAGATGACCCCCTTGAGGGCTCCACCTCAGCTCTGTCCACCTCCATATCTTCACCATCATCCTCACTACTCTTCAAGTTCACTACGGGCATAAAAGGGGCCTCGGTCTGGACTTCGGGGAAAATGGTGTTCAAGGGTTCCACATCTAGGGGAAGGCTCTAGTCCTCAGCGGCTAAGAAAGATTCCGCATTCATTTTGTTAGGGTCCATTAGGGCAACTTTTTCCCAGTTAGTTATCACTCTGGGACTGTGAATTGCTCTCCTCACCAGTTCAACGGCATTCAACGCCTTCTCTCTCTCTCTCGGGGAAACCTGCAACAAACCCCCCATAACAAAATTCCTTAAACGATTATAATCACTAACCACCATATCACCGTTCACAACCAGCCTTTTCTTGGCCTCCCACAACCGTGGTGGGAACCAATTCCCCCATTGATACTTCTCACAAAAATATTTAAAGCTCTCCAAGGACAGCCTAACCCAAGCGTGGGCAACTTTCCTATAGATACCCTCTGACTGTTTACAAACAGCGAAGGTATCAGGAGTATTCCCATCTCCTAACTCTAAGGGATGGACTGGACCAAAAGTAATGGTCATCATCGTTGATCCGAAGGAGCAGAAATACAGAAGAAGAGGGAAATAAAAGCAAAAATTACTTATGGAAGAAAGATCTGAAGAAGAAAACGCTAAGGAAAATAACACAGTTTTTCTCTCTCTAAACAGTTTGAAGGCTTGAAGGTGATAAAAGGGTTTAAGGAAGAAAGGGTTTGGTATTTATAGGCCTACCTATATGGGCTGACCCGTATTAATTAGCCCACAAACCATTTCCCTCGAATCACGAACCGGCACCAAAGCCTTAAATTTCAAATTTTTGCCGGTTGGCAATTAATGGCGCCTCTTAAATGGTTGACACGTTTCTTCGGTACCTGACACGCACTGTCGCTTCACCTGCCAAGGGGCCCACCAGCATAACCGGGAAGCATAGCAAGAAAGCTTCTACAAGCTTCTTCACGTGCCTCTCACATGTGCCAATTTGCACGGGAGGCAGAGCAAAACCAGCGGAAAAACACCAACACTGGTGACCGCAGAAAGCGATCTGACAAGACCGAGCCTAGCAAGTATAGCTCCTCGCTCAGACCATAAATAATCTCACTTGGAGCTAGGGGCCACTAATGAGCCCAGACCAGTTAGACCGGGCCCAAGCTCGGTCTGGTCTAAAGGCCAAGTATGATGTGGCATACCCTAGACTGCCATAGTCAAGACCGCGGACAGATAGGTCGTCAAGGTCAAGGCCGCGTTCCTCTCATTTCATCCCAGTCAAGATCGCGGAGATCCAGACCATCAGTAGGTTGACCGCGGGAGCTGTGACCGCTCCGTCCGTGCCCGCGTTAATATCATTGACCGCGCCCAAGATGTTGACTGCGGTCTCATACCAGACTCCCGGTTATCTCACCAGACCTCGGTTAAAGCTAAAGCTTACAGAGCAAGTTTACTTACTGGCTCTGACAATACAGTAGCCGGCTTATTCCCATCGCATTGAATGTGGCTCAGGCGCCTACTATTTCATTTAATGCACCACGCCAACTCTCCTAAATACACGGCTCTAGTCCACATCAACGACATCCCCTCTGCGAGTGAATCTTATTTTACTGGCATGCCCAATCCGATGTGGACATGTGTACCTGGTCAAAGACTAAGATGCCCCTTAAGGCTGACCTCATGGCTTACATCAACAAGCAGCTCTCCATCACCTATAAATAGAAAGCCCTTGTCCCCTTGGACAAGGTAAGTGCCTAATTGACATTGTAAGTCACATTGTCTAAACCCTAAACACAAAAACACTCCAAGACAATTCAAAGTCTTATTCTCAGGTTATCATATCCTCTAAGATATCTTACTCTTACACCCGAGTGTCTGAGTTGGAGTAACATCCAACTTTGACCTTAACGGTGCTTATTTTTTGTGTTGTGTTCTAGGTACAAACAATATCCTGCCAGATTTCCTACCAACCATTCAGACTCTAAAAATCCTTGGCGTCATCAGAAACCATAGAAATTGTTGTGTTCATCTTTTTCTTTGATTTTTTTTTGTAACCTAAATGTTGAGAATCATTGTTTTGGATTTTCCTTTAATGTTTTGTTTTTGAGTCTGTGTTTTTTACTGTTTTGTTTCTGGGTCTGTGTTTTTTGGTAATCCATACTTCGTATATGGGTTTTGCTAATTTTATTTTTATTATTAATTTTGAAATTTGATTGTATTTTGGATTTGTTGTGATTTATGGAATCAACGCTTGTAATTGTTTCTTGATTTTGTATATGCCTACGGGAAACGGAGGTTATACTTTGGTGGGTGGTGGATGGCATGGTGGTACGATGATTGATGGTGTTCCGGTTTGCTTAATGAGAAATGAAGGAAAAATTGATTTTTGATTTAATAATCTCTCCCCTCTAATTTTATAATCATTTTGAATTTGAAAGAGTGTGTTTTTAGGAAACAATGTCTTTCCTTATTTCGAATCAATATCAAAAATGGTAAGTTGATTTTGGGACTTTCTTGAAAGATTTATATATTTGTTAATATTGTAAATATCTTTTATTTATGTACATATATTTATATTAGGACTAACCTACTAACAAAAAATATTTCCTTGTGAGTGTGTTTCATGTTTACTTGTAGGATTTGGAAACTCACAAAAGGAAAGTGGTTGATTTCGTGAAGATCCTCACAAGGTGCATATAAATACAAAGTGATTAGCACAAGAGGAGACACGGCTTTGGAGTAAATTTGAGAGACAATACACAGTTGTGATTCACGGTTTCAACATTGTCAATTTAAGTTGTGAGTGAAGGTTGTGATATACATCCGAACTCACATCTAGGTTTTTGTCAAGTTTTTTGTTTTACTTCTGATTGGAATATAGTCTACTTGGGAAAGAGAGTCTGTTTTTGTCATAGAAGGTGATTAGAACTTGTTTAGTATTTTCGTATTTTAGTTTTCCCATATTAGTGTTTTTGTAAGCAACACAATTTTTAATAGTGAAAAGTTTTTGGGCGTAAGCCTAGTTTGCTGGGATCAAAACCAGTGAACGTATATAACTCTTGTGTTATTCTTTTATTCCGCTGCATTATTTGTGGATGTGTGGACAGTTGTGGGACACATTTGTTCTCACATCCGTGAACTGTTGAAGTTGATTGTGCTTCCTAGCTACACGAAACTTTCAATTGGTATCAGAGCCAACTCTCGAAATATTACTGAGTGTTGTTCCAGAAAGTGTAGTCATAATGGAATGCCAAAATCATCAAAATAGGCCTCCTGTCTTGGATGGCACAAATTATTCTCTTTGGAAGTCTAAGATGCGTAATTACATCAAAGGTATTGATGAAAGGCCATTAATGTGTATCCTTGTGGCCTGGCAACCTCCTACTGTGGAGAAAAGGCCTGAATCTGGGAGTGGTGGTTCTGTCTTTGAGAAGAAACATGAAGAGAGGTGGACTCTTGAAGAAATACATGCTGCTAATTATAATTCAAAAGCAATGGGTGCTATTTCCAGCCATGTTTCTGGAAATATGTACAAATTCATCACTAATGAAAGCATTGCAAAGAATGCTTGGGATATCTTACAAATGCAATGTGAGGGGATTCCAAGTGTAAAAGCTACTAGGCTTAGAATCTTAATGGATAGGTTTGAAATTCTTATAATGGAAGAGACAGAGGACATAGTTTCATATGCTGCAAATATCCATGAAATTTCAAATGAATGTACAAGTCTGGGAGAATCAATCTCTAATGCAAGACTTGTGAGTAAGATTTTGAGGACCTTACCTGAGAGGTTCAATATAAAAGTGGCTGTGATAGAAGAAACCAATAACACCAACACTGTAGGCTTAGATAAAAATGTGGGAATTTTGACTGTGTTTGAGCTGAATCTTGAAGCTCAGAAAAAGAACAATTCCATAAGCCTTGCCCTTAAAAGTGCTACTGCTGTTCCAACAGAGCTTGTGGAACTGTCTCTGAAATTGACAAGTCTAATCTTGAGGAAGAGGATGTGGCACTTATCTCTAAAAAGTTCAGTTTTATATTGAAGAACAAGAGAATGAGTAAGTTCCCCAATAGACCTGCTCCCAGTGCTGCTGAAAAACTAAAACCTAGCACTGAGAATGGGTTTAAGAAGCCAAACTTTGACAATAAAAAGTCCTCTAATTTTGTGCAATGTAGGGCATGTCGTGGCTTTGGTCACTATGCCAATGAGTGTGCTAACACACTTAAAAAGAAGGGAATGAGCTTAACTGCTACCCTTAGTTATAGTGAGGATAAAGAAGAAGTGGCTAAAATGTCTATAATCAATTGCCATTCTGTGTTTAATGCCTTTTCTGCAGAAATAGAAGGAGTTCCTGAAGAAACTGTGGATGTGGTCCGAAATGTGAATACATTTGGTGACACATCTGAACTGATGTTTAATTGCTTCTCTATAAAAGGAGATTCTGATGATGAGAATAGAGACATACCCTATGAGGAGCTCTTTGCAATTTACAAAGAAGGGAATTTGACCCGGAAGTTCCTTTTAGAACAAATCACTTCCCCTCAAGTTCCTCATTAAATTGAAATGACCTGGAAGTTCTTATGCAGTAATATATAATACTGCATGCAATATTATTATATTCACTCATATGTGAATATAATACTGCATCTATAATACAACATGGTGAAGGAAATTCTCGGACATTATGATACTTTTTTAGAACTTCCGGTCACTCTCCCTACAAAGAATTGCATGCTGATTGGATAAAAAGAATGGACAAAATTGAGGTACTTGCTAAGGTAAACAAGTCTCTTTCTGATAAATTAGCTGTTTGTGAAGATGAAAATTCCATACTTTCAAAAGAGAATGATGTTCAAAAAGATACCATTGTCAAACTTGAAGTTTTGGTAACCAAAAGAGAAGTTGAACTTGAAAAATTCAAAACTGAATGTGAAAAAGCTGAATGTACTTTTACCAAGTTAAATAAAAGTAAAATGAAACTTGATGAAGCTATTTCTATGGGTCAACTCAATAAAACTGATCTAGGCTTTGAACAAGGAAAATTTATAAAGGAGGGATGTGAGGCTTCTACTTCAAAAACTGTGGAAAACCCCATTTTTAGAGAAAAATCTTTTTTTGAGAAAAAGCCAAGGAGAAGGCACTACATTTGCCATTATTGATTTGCTCCTGGGCACATTAGACCCTTCTGTTACAAATTAAAGGCTGATAAGAAATCTGGTTACAATAATTAGTCTCAAATGTGTGAAAAGATGTGTACACATCCGGACACACATCCAAGCAAGCTGAGACCTCTGCACCACAAAAAGAAAGCTGAAAAGCATTGGGTGGCTAAACCAAGTGCTACCTGCAATGTTGTTTACTCTTTCCTCATGAGTAGTGTCTCTGGTTCTTGGTATTTTGATAGTGGGAGCTCTAGGCACATGACTGGGAACCAAGCTATTCTAATTGACTATGAGTTAATCTGTGGGGGGAAGGTGAACTTTGGTGGTGGTGCTCAAGGCAATATTGTTGGGAAAGGAACCCTAGATATCAAGGGTCTCCCAAAATTGCACAATGTATACCATGTGGAAGGCTTGAAAGCCAACCTAATCAACATCAGTCAGTTATGTGATGAGGACCTCTATGTGAAATTTGACAAACACTTGTGTGAGGTATTTGATAAAGATAATAAGTGTGTGTTCACTAGTCCTAGGTCTGCTGATAATTGTTACCAATTTGGTGACAATCTTTCTTGCCTAAGCTCAAAAGCTAATGATGTCAATCTGTGGCACCAAAAATTAGGGCATGCTAGCTGCAGAACAATGGAAGAGCTTCAAAGGTTTGAAGCTGTTAAGGACCTCCCTAAGCTGAACTTCAAGAACCCTGATGTCTGTGGTTCATGTCAAAAGGGAAAACAAACAAAAGCATCACACAAAAAGGTCCAACAATGCTCCACATCTAGGTGTTTAGAATGATTCATACTGACTTGATGGGACCTATTGAAGTAGAAAACTTTGGTAGGAAAAAGTATGCCTTTGTGTGTGTTGATGATTACTCTAGGTATACTTGGGTGATGTTCTTAAGAGAGAAATCTGAAACTATTGGAGAGTTCAAAAATTGGTACAAAAGGGTTAGGAATCTTTATGGTCTTAAGACTGTGAGGATTAGATCTGACCATGTCACTAAATATGAGAACTCTATGTTCACTGCCTTCTGTAACTCCAAGGGAATCACACATGAATTTTCTGCACCAATCACTCCACATCAAAATGGAATTGCAGAAAGGAAGAATAGAACTTTGCAAGAAATGGCTAGGGTTATGCTCAGTTCTAAAAATCTGTCCAAGAAATTTTGGGCAGAAGCATTGAACACTGCCTGTCACATTGGCAATAGAGTGTTCCTTAGGATTGGTAGCACTATCACTCCATATCAAATCCTTCTTGGCAAGAAACCCACCTTGAAGTACTTTCATGTGTTTGGGTGTATATGCTACATTCTTACTAATAGGGAATACTTGTCCAAATTTGATTCAAAGAGTGATAAATCAATTTTCATGGGATACTCCACCAATAGTAGAGCTTACAGAGTTTTTAATCTAAAAACAAAAACCATTATGGAATCTGCTAATGTTGTTTTTGATGACTCACTTGATCTTAACCTCAAGACTGCTGAGGATGATGTTTCAGGTTGCTTACTGGACTGGAAAGATACAGAAACAGGTGCTGGAGAACCAACAGAAACTGCCATAACTGACACACCTGTTGAAATAGCAAAGGATGTAACCAAGGATGTGGACACATCTGTATCTACATCTGAGCCCACATCTGCTCCCACATCCACTCAAAATCCTGAAACTGAGGACAGTTCCTCTGAATTTGATCAGGATGATGCTCCAGAAGATAATGCGGATGAGTGTGTGGATAGATCAAGGGACATTCCCTCTAAAATCCAGAAGAACCACCCCACTAAACAAGTTGTGGGAGATGTGCATGCTCAAGTGAGAACAAGGCAGAAAGACAAGGTAGACTATATAAAGTTGGCTGGTTTGTCGAGTTTCTCATCAGCATACTCCCAGGTAAGTTTTTGCTGCTTTGTTTCAAAGATTGAACATAAGAATATCACTGAAGCACTGAAAGATGCTGACTGGATTCTTGCTATGCAAGAAGAGTTGATTCAATTTGAAAAGAATGAGGTTTGGACCCTTGTCCCTAGGCCCTCTCATGGAAATGTCAAAGGAACCAAATGAATTTTCAAGAACAAAACTGATGAGCAGGGAGTGATTACTAGGAATAAGGCTATGCTAGTTGCTCAAGGTTATACCTAAATTGAAGGAATAAATTTTGAGGAAACTTTTGCTCCTGTTGCAAGAATTGAGTCCATTAGACTCTTGTTGGCCATTGCTTGCTACCTCAAGCTTACTCTTCATCAAATGAATGTTAAGAGTGTCTTTTTAAATGGGGTATTGAATGAGGAATCCTATGTTGAACAACCTAAAGGTTTTGTGGATTCCAAGTATCCTAAACATGTGTATAAACTGAAGAAAGCTCTGTATGGGCTAAAATAAGCCCCTAGAGCTTGGTATGGTAGGTTGACTGACCATTTGCTTCACCTAGGATTCAAGAGAGGTGAGGTAGATAAAACTTTGTTTGTGAGGAAAAATAAAAAGGAGATTCTTGTGGCACAAATCTATGTGGATGATATTGTATTTGGTTCAAATTCTGACTCTGTTAACTGATTTTGTGGAAAGCATGACCTCCACATTTGAGATGAGTATGGTAGGATAGTTGAACTATTTTCTAGGCCTACAGATAAAGCAATTCAAAGATGGTATGTTCATCTCTCAGCCCAAATATGCCAAGAATCTTGTGAAAAAATTTGAGCTTTAACACTCCTCACACCTCAAAACACCAATGGGATCTCCCAAAAGCTGAGCCATGACTCAGATGGTGAGAGTGTAGACCATACCTTGTACAGAAGCATGATAGGAAGTCTTTTATACCTCATTGCAAGTCGACCAAACATCATGTATAGTGTGTGTCTCTGTGCAAGATATCAAGCTAATCCAAAGGTGTCCCATCTTAAATCCTTAAAAAGAATAATCAGATATGTGAGTGGGACTGTGAACCTAGGTCTGCACTACTCTAAGGAGACAAACACCAATTTGGTTGGCTATACATACTCAGATTGGGCCAGAAACAGTGATGATAGGAAGAGTACTACAGGTGGATGCTTCTACCTAGGGAACAACCTTGTCTCTTGGTACAGTAGGAAGCAAAATTGTGTGTCCTTATCCACTGCAGAGGCTGAATATGTAGCCCTTGAAAGTTGCTGCACACAACTGCTGTGGATGAATCAAATGCTGAAAGACTATGGATTGAATAGCAAAATTTTGACTGCTTTTTTTCGATAGCAAAAGTGCCTTAGACATATCTAAAAATCTTGTCCAACATTCTAGAACAAAACACATTGATATTAGACATCATTTCATTAGGGATCTTGTAGAACAAAAAACTGTGTGTCTGAAATTTGTTGGGACTGAAAATCAATTGGCTGATATATTTACAAAGGCATTAGATTTGGAGAGATTTTCCTCCTTGAAGAAGTCTCTTGGCTTGTGTGATATTTAAGGTTGTGTGCCCAAATGTGCACACATCCTCTAACACATCTGTATATTATCTAACAAATATATATATATATATATATATATATATATATATATATATATATATATATATATATATATATATATAGCACGAAAAATCTCAGTGTGGTCACTTGTGAGTTTTCATCTTTGACATTTTCTAATCACTTAATTGTGGGCATTTTCTGATCTTGTTGTCTTTTGATAACATGATATAATCTTATTAGATATCTCTTAGTGGGTGCCTTAAAATTCAATGAGAAACAGCTGCTTCACCCTCAGTATGAAGCCAAACCATTGTGATCAAGTGATTCTCATAAGAAATCTTGAAATCAAACTTGATAAGATCATTGGGAAAAAGGGCTATCTTTGGGATTCAAGAAAAGTGAAAGCTACTCAAAATGCAAATATCCACAATAAAAATGGGTGGATGCATCCTAGAGGTTGTGCAGACTGGATTATTGCTCATTGACTTTTTGTGATCAAAATGTGTCCCCAAATGTGACTCACATCCTATGCGACATCTGTGTTCTAAGATCTTTTCCTTCACCTGTGTAATTTCATCATGCTAGTCATTCTGCATATTAGGTCATATAGGGAGCTTTGTAAATATGCTAGTTAATTTATTATCATTCTCAATTTATTCTTTGATTTAACATGTTTTTGTTTTCCAAAATCTCCCAAGAAAAAGAAAGATGTGTATCAATCCTTATTGGAAAAGGAAGGACAATTTTAAAAGGGATTCAGTTGAATAAGATATGGTTGAAGTGTTTTTTATTTCCATAAAAAGTTGGCAAAATTTTGATTTATTTCAATCCCTAATTTTTCGAGATTTGTTGTATGTGGAAATATCAAAGGGTTATAGCCGTTGGAGGATCTTTGTGGAAATTTTGGTTGTGTGAGACCTTTTTGGAGAAGAATTACTTAATTCAATTGGAAAGGGGGAGTTTTGTGTATTTAATTGCCCTCACATCCGTCCCATCTCCTTAAACCCTTGTTAAACCTCTTTCTCCTTCTCCCATAATTGCTCACACGCACACACAGCATTAATCTCTCTTTCTCCTGTCCTATCTAACGAGCTTTTGCAGAATCAATGGCGTCTATTAAAGAAATTCGTGATGAATACGTACTCGATATAGAGCCAATTTCAGTCGCTACTGCTGATACTCCCATTATTGATCAACCTGCTAAACCTAGTTTCTTCGTCGAGGTACCCTCTCCAAATATCCCCTACTCCTCCTCCACCTTGAAAACCCCCTGTACCACCAATCGTGGCCCCCGGTTCCACCTTTGGAAACTCCCTAACAATGAAAAGGAAGTTACCCACCTCTAAACCAAAGGGGAACCTTGTCAATCCTGTACCCCCCAGAAATCTACGAAGATCTCATAGGGTAAGAAGGCTCTCTGAGGCTGATAAGGTCAAAAATTTGAAGAAGCCTGGAGGCAAGCCAGCCACAGCCAATGTCTGTGATGATGATGATGATGAGGAAGAAGAGGAAGAACAACAACTGACCAGGACAAGAAAGCCAAGTGCTCCACCTGTTGCTGCTCCTCCAGCTGACAAAGATGAGGAATCCCTTGTCAACATTCTCATGGAGCTTAAGGGAAAGAAAAAGGTTGATGAAGCTGATTTAGAGCCCATTGTTGAAGAAGCTGAGGATTCTAAAGAAAGCTATGACACTGATGACACTGCTGAGGATGAAAACTACAAGCTGGGTCGTGAAGAGTTTGACCAAGAAAAGGAAGATCAATCCCTTGATGCCCCCTCTGATGAAGAGCCTGAGGCTGAAACTGAAAAGGTGCCCTCACCTTCAAAAGATGTGCCTGCAGACGTGCATACATTCAAACGCACATCTACCAGGCAGAAAGCTCAAAAGGGTATTTCTAAAACCCTCACTATCTCTACTGCTCTAAAACCCATTTCATCTAAGTTTTTATCTGCTGATGCCTCTGATAGGCTGGGTCAAATAGTTAATAAAACCTTTATTTTGGAGATGAAGAGAGACAGGGAAACCTTCTCTAAATTGGGTCTAGATAAATTTTTGGAGGAGAGTGGTTTATACCTAACTGTTGATCACCCAATACCCTTCCTTTCCAAGCTCGTTCATGAATTTTATGCTAACGTGTCCAAAGGATTAGACAACCCTCTTCCCCCATGTTTCATACTATGTATGTTAGAGGAAAATTTATCATCTTTTCACCCTCAATCATCAATGATATTTTAGGACTTGAGGGCAGTTATGATGAACCTTGTGTGGTCTCTGAAGATGTGCTTGTTTCTACCATTACCAATGGGAAAGTACCTTCTTGGCCCATTAAGCCAAAAGATTTAGGAAGTGGTTCACTCACTTCTTTTTATTGCTTTCTCCATTCCATCCTAACTGCCAACCTCTGCCCCTCCAATAATAAAACCTCTGTCACTAGAGTTCAAGCTGATCTGCTCTATAGGTTGGGTGCTAAGAAGAAAATCAATTTTGGAGAGTTCATTTTTAGAAAGATCTGTGGGTACTGTGAATCCCCTTCAAAGAAATGGTCTCTTCCTTATCCCTCTCTCATTTCTCAAATTCTGATTGCCCAAGGTGTAAAGGCTGAAAAAAGAGAAGCTAGGATTGATAAGTTTGATTTGTTTAAAGAATCCAAAACCTTGTTGGATGAAAAACAGAGGTTTGTTGATCTCCCACTGGGAGTTGTTCCTAAAATTGCTATGCCAGATGTGGGCACATCCAGCCACACATCTGTGGATCCCTTTGAAGCCTAAATGCAGGAACTGGATGATGAAATAGCTGCTGCTGAAGCCTTCACCTCAGCCATGTCCACTCAAATGCAAGCCTTCCAATCCCATGCCAACAACCTCAAATCTCTCAAAGACAGACTCCTAAGGTGGCATGCTACTCTTTCTGTTCAAAAATGGGGAGAAGAAACTGGTGCTGGTGCTGATGCTGATCCTGCTGCTGCTGCTCCTGATTACTCATCTTGGATAAAATGGGATCTTTGATCTATAAGGGAGATGAAGTTCATTTTTGCTTTAGTCTGTGATGGTTTCCAAAAACAATTTTAATTTTTGTTTTAATATTTTGTTAGTTTAAACAATGGGTTGTAATCCTAAACTGATGCTGAATGGTCGCTTTTAATTATATTTGTTGAACTACAGTTTTAGTGCTAATCTGTTCTATGCAGTTTTGTGTGGATGTGTAGACACATATGCACACACATCCATTCAGGGGGAGTTTTCATTTCTAAAAATATTGGTCATAGTTTGATTATCATAAACCTTTGATTTTGACCAGAAAGTCCAAAATAGGGGGAGATTGAAAGAGTGTGTTTTTAGGAAACAATGTGTTTCCTTATTTCGAATCAATATCAAAAATGGTAAGTTGATTTTGGGACTTTCATGAAAAATTTATATATTTGTTAATATTGTAAATATTTTTTATTTATGTACATATATTTATATTAGGACTAACCTACTAACAAAATATCTTTCCTTGTGAGTGTGCTTCATGTTTCCTTATAGGATTTGGAAACTCATAAAAGGAAAGTGGTTGATTTCGTGAAGATCCTCACAAGGTGCATATAAATACAAAGTGATTAGCAAAAAAGGAGACACGGCTTTGGAGTGAATTTGAGAGACAATACACAGTTGTGATTCACGGTTTCAACATTGTCAATTTAGGTTGTGAGTGAAGGTTGTGATATACATCCGAACTCACATCTAGGTTTTTGTCAAGTTCTTTGTTTTATTTCTGATTGAAATAAAGTCTACTTGGGAAAGAGAGTCTGTTTTTGTCATAGAAGGTGATTAGAACTTGTTTAGTATTTTCGTATTTTAGTTTTCACTTATTAGTGTTTTTGTAAGTAACATAATTTTTAATAGTGAAAAGTTTTTGGGCGTAAGCATAGTTTGCTGGGATCAAAACCAGTGAACGTATATAACTCTTGTGTTATTCTTTTATTCCGCTGCATTATTTGTGGATGTGTGGACAGTTGTGTGACACATCTGTACTCACATCCGTGAACGGTTGAAGTTGATTGTGCTTCCTATTCTTACTTTGAGAGGTAAGGAGTATTAAATAAAAATTAATTATTGTATAATTTATGTTTATTTAAAAAGTGATAGTATTTTATGTTTATTAAAAAATTAATAATTTTTTGTAGGGATAGAGTTTGGGAGGACGATGATTTGTTTGGTTTATGGAAAAATTGTGTTTTCTCTTCCTTTTCTTTCCTCAGATTGTGAAGAGGGAAAACAAATTACTTTAAATCTTTCAATTTATGAAAACTATTATATGGGGTCCCTTAAGAATAAAACTCATTATGAGGGTCAAATTTAAACAATTTGATCGTTGCATCTGTTAAATATTTGAGTTGGTCTGGCGAGAAACGCGTTTCTCCTTACTGTATGGAGAAACGGGTTTTTTAATATCCAGAAACCTTCAAAATGAATATCCAGAAACCTTCAAAAAGAATATCCAGAAACTCATTTTGAATGTTTCTGGATACTCATTTTGAATGTTTCTGGATATTCATTTGATAGTTTCTGGATATACATTTGAAGGTTTCTGGATACTCATTTTATAGTTTCTGGACATGGTCAATTGTGTGTTTCTGGATATTCAATTTGGTAGTTCTGGATATTCATTTAATAGTTTCTGGATATTCATTTTGAAGGTTTCTGGATATTCATTTTGAAGGTTTCTGGATATTAAAAAACCCGTTTCTCCATACAGTAAGGAGAAAGTTTCTCCTTAGATTTACGTAAATATTTTACTCTAATGGATTGGTCGTTAATTTTTTGACGGGTGTTAAAAAAATGGTCAAATTAATAATGAATTAAAGTATGCAGGTGATATTTCACGTTTATAAATTATGTATGTGAAATTGACTATCCTCAAATAGTCTGCATGTCAATTTGGCTAAAAACTCATTTTTGAATTGTGTTTTTTTTAAAAGAGACACCTAAAAATAAATTTTGTCTTTTTTAAGTAGGATGAAGGGATTACATTAGAGTTATATTTGTAACTATATTTATTTCTATGACACCTGACACGGATAGATCACACTTTGTCCAACGATCGAATAATCCATTAGAGTGTTAGCCATTAATGAGATGAACAAATATAAATTAGCAAGATGATCACAATCGAAAATCTTTCAATGTGAAAGTATGATTATTGTTTAAAGCATGACTAGAATTTTGAGTTAAGAGATTCACTCACCTATAACTAGTAGAAATATGCTTGTATTTATAGTCACTCTAAATGAATTGGCTTCATAACTGATAAATATGAAAGACTAGCACATGCCCGTGTCCAAGGTCACGTGAGATTTTTTTTTTTTTTTTTATATATCCAAAAAAAAAAGGCCACCCATGTCGTACGACATAGATAGTTATGAGGGCAAAACGGGAAAGGGACAAAACAGTGAGGGCAAAATGGGAATTTCCACGGATGGAACTGTTCATACCACTGTTCAAAAAAAATGGTCACACATGTCGTAGGACATAGATAGTTATGAGGGCAAAATGGGAAAGGGACAAAACAGTGAGGGCAAAATGGGAATTTCCGTGGATGAAACTGTTCATACCACTGTTCACGGCACATGTTCCATTTAAACTATAGATTCCAAGGGAGTCATCATCTTCGGATTTATATCTTGCCTTTTTTTATCGTATCAAGGTCATCGTCGACCTATTTGTTAAAAGCTGGGTTTGATCTACTCGGTTCAGTCTAGGGTGGTTTAGACATGGCAAACGTTTCACTGTTACGATTTCGAACTGTCGGTTCCGACTAAATAAAATCATGGAATCGAGATGGAACCGGTAAACCACGGTTCCCGTTTTCGGACCGCCAGTTTCGGTTCCCCGGTTTGGTCGGTTACAATGTCCTCTTTTTTATGTTTTTTAGAAACTGTTTTTGGTCACTGCTTTTTTCAAAACTGTATTTTGGTCACATTTTTTTTCTTTTCAGAAACTTTATATTGGTTACTGTATTTTGGTCACTGTTTTTCCAGAATGTGTATTCTGGTCACTATTTTTTGGTCACTGATTTTTTTCAAAAACAACATTTTGGTCAATGTTTTTCCAGAACTTGTTAAAAATCTAACAGTTTGGAATGAAAATGAATTAAAAACTAATAATTTTAACACATTTTGTTAAAAAATTAACCAACAATTAAAAACTGAGATAAATGCAAACCGATTCTCCGGTTTGAATCGCCGGTTTCCCGGTTCTTAAAAATGTTTAATCGAGATGGAACCGTAAACCGCATGATTTCAGTTCCCTCCGATTCTGGTGACCTACGGTTTCGATTTAGACAATTCCAGTTCCGGTTCAGGTTTGATCATGTCTAGGGTGGTTGTCATTGAGCTCATATACTTTGGTAGGCCAGTTTTACACAGGCTTGGGGAGTAAGTTGAGCAAGGGTAGGTCGAATCACGCCCCTACGTCGCTTAACCCTTATGAGCTCTTGGAGATGGTTATGAATTTGACATAGAGATAGTGGACTTTTTCTGACCTTATTAATATTACTCTGTTTATATCGTTCAGTTGCCTCATACTTTCAATCTTGTTCTGGCGAGGAAAAAGTATGGTAAAATATTTTGATTGTCTAGAACCTCTCATACTCTTATATTACTCTGTTCAAGTTAGCAATAATTAAACCGTCAGATTCAGAACACTAATGGGGGTACCTTTTCAAGATAGGACATTCTTTTCGGGAACTATTTTCAGTATTTAAGCTTCTTCTGGAGCAACCGTTTGAACCCTTTTCATTATTATAGTTTGGTTCCAACCCATGTAAATCTGATGTAGAAGCTAAAATCCTTTCCTTTCCTTTTTTGGTCTTTTTACAGCTCTCATTTGAGAAGGATTAGGCAAGTATTAAATTTGCTTTTACCCTCCCTATTGAAGTATATCTCCTCTGGGTATAAATCTTCTACTTGGTTTATAAGTATTCAAAGGGATTTCATTACCCTTATCGGCGATCTATTTAAGTATACTCATTCTCTATTTGATAAAATATTAATATCAATGATCGAGCCAAAATTGTATTCGGATCAATCTAGCCGGAATCAACGGATCGAATCTCTGAATTTGTCTCAAATAAGCGTGAAACGGATGAGCAAACAATTACACTAAGCCAGGGCTTTACCACAGAAGGCCCTCCGGCGTGAGAGTAAGTATTGATTGAGAGAATAAGAAAAAGAATTAAGGGAAAAAGATTAGAGAATATAGTATACCTGATTTTGAAGATATGATCTTTTAATTATAGGGGATAGGTGGAGTAATCCTCAACAATAGGGATTAGAATTGTAGTTGGATTAGAAAAGTGAATCTTGACCAAAATTAGAGTCCTGCGTAGGCTTAAATCCATGTGGAAGTAGGAGTATCCGAGCACTAGCCCGCTCGGTGGAAGGATCCTCTCTCGAGTTGAAGACGAGGACCAAAGTCTGGATTACGTTGTTGATAGTGTTTCTCTTGTAAGAGGTACTCGTGCCTGTTCCACACACGAGCTCACCCTTGAGTCATTGAGCCATTATTAGTCTTCCCAGCTTGCCTCTCATGTAACGTAGAGGATCTGGGTCTGAGTTCGGGCTCGTTGGTTGGAGCTCCGAGCTCGTGCTCGTTGATCAAGGCCTCCAAACGAGCTTATCCAAGAAGGTACTTGGGCCTCCGCATATGAACACCCAAGCGGACTTCCACGGGCTATAACCCAAGCAGGTACTTGGGTTATACCTTCAGTGGCCTTTTGCTTTCTACTAGAGTATGGGGAGAGTAGGAAGCATATAGATCGATGCCTTGCTCATTTGTACTGTTGGACACGACCAAATGGAGGGATGTGGAGAGGTGGAATACCAAGAGGTTGTGAGGGTAGAGCAAGTGGGGGAACAATGGCACCTCCTTCGGAGCATTTTGATTTTCAAAGGGCACCGTCCTATCTTTTCATCATTGTTGAGCGGGAACCGAGGTTTAACATTCCACCTTGGGAAGGCGCGCATCATTAAAGGCTTGCCTATTACCCAAATTTTGACCCGCAAAACTGCCAAACGGATCTGAGTATAAAGGCCACAACTCCTCCAACTTTTCACTCTTTACATTTCCAGACCTGTTGAGAGTAAAGCAAGAGCATCCAAAGCGAATTCGGCCGCCTCAGTTCTTCCTTTCCGACCAAAATTCAGTCAATCTCACCATTTGCTTCTTTATTCGCCGATATTTTCTCTTCCCTCATCTCTTTTGTACTCTTTTAATTGTGTAGTTGCATCTTTTATTTGAGTTTGGTCATCAGCTCCGGTGAAATACTCACCGGAGAAGATGAAATTTCCTGCCACCTTGGGGGGTTGAGTGTCTTCTTATTTCTTCTCCAGAAATGACGCCTGAATTTATGAGCGTCGTGGTGGATTTCTTGTATTGTTATCTAATAAGATTGTAAATAGTTCAAGGTCTGATGTGTAAATAGTTGTAAAGGTAGGATCTAAATGTAAATGTGTTAGATAGTTTGTTAGAAGGCAGTTACAGCCAGTTAGACCCTTGTATATATAGTTATAGAGATGAAATGTAAAGATCAGAATGGGAATTCATTTTTCTGAGATAAATCAATCTTCATGTTCATGATTTACATTTCTATCATGGTATCAGAGCTACGATCAGATGGCCTGATGATCTAATTCTGCTTCCGCTGTTCATACGAGCTCAAATCAGGTGATATTTCTCTTGTTCGTGCAATCTGCAATTGCTCTTTGATCTGCGATTGTTCTTCAATCTGCGATTATATGTTCGTATATCTTCTCCTTGATTTTTTTCTCATTTGAACTTTATCTTCACTGTTCTTGCGATCTGCAATTTGTTTCTGTTGTTGCGATCTGCATATTGTGCATATAATCTGTGCATAATCTCTTGATTTTCTTCAATTGATCTGATTGATTTGAAGCTGCAATGGCTGATAACAACAATTTATCTGATTCAAGTAATTCTGAAGTACATATTTATGAACTTAGTGAAACTCTTGTTCAGTTGAGCCCAAATCATCCTCTGTTTCTTCATCAGAATGATCATCCAGGCATGAAATTAATTACTCATGTTCTAACTGAGACAAATTATTCTCAGTGGAGTCGAGCCATGACACTTTCCTTGGAGTCCAAATTCAAACTAGGCATGATCAATGACCTATCTCCTAAACCTAAATCTACTTCCAAATACTTTCCTCTCTGGAACAGATGCAACAGTATGGTCATTTCCTGGATTACAAATGTGTTATTGTGAATGTGTGCCCTAAATTTTTGTGTTTGTTGGATTCACGCGAGTTTGAAGACATCCGGTTTAATTTGAAAAACGGAGTCGCCACGCCATTTTTATTACCTCAAAACTTTGAAAAAAAGGTTTTATGGGTTCGGAGGTTAAGTTACCCCTTGGGAAGAACGGATCGTCGTTCACCCAAGGTGCCTTGCCGGAGCAAGTCTCCCAAGATCCCATTAATCGTGCTTGCTTGAGTGCTTTCTTGTGTGCATGTGTTTGAAAATAAGGAGGGAATGTCCCAAGTCGTCTTCCGGACGTACAAACCATTTATTGGTTGTCGCTCGGGATTTCTTGGATTTTATGTATTCGGGATTATGATCCCGCCCTCATCTTGGACTTGTGATCATCGCATTTTTGGACCTTGGGACTTGCGTGATCGAGAGAATGACTCTCTTTATAGTCAAAGATGAGGTTCTTTAGAAAAGGAGGGTCCTTAGCCCATCAATCCTACACTTTAAGATGGTCGAGCTCGTATAGATGCTTCATACTCATCTTAAGTGATAATCGGAGATATAGGGTTCAAAGGTGTCCCTTTCTAAAGAGATTATGAAACCTTTATGGAAGGAACGATGTAAAGATATGATCTTTTACAACGGTACGTTCCGAGGTTACTAATGGGGGAATGGGGGAAATGCATGAAAAAAATGACATTTTTAATGAAAAGATGACATTTTTTGGTTGCAAATGATGCATTTGATTCAAAGAAATGATCTTTTTTGCAAATGATGCATAAAGATATGATTTTTATGCAAATGATGCATTTTTATAAAGAAATTGGAATTCATTATGCAAATGATGCATGAAGATTGCATTTTGAAAAGCATATGATGCTAGTTTATGGCAAAGACATGATCTTTAAAGCAAATGATGCTTGGAAAAGGTATTTTGAATGCAAAGGATGCATTTTGATTAAAAAGATTTGATTTTTATATGCAAAGGATGCATAAAGATGACTTTTTTATTGGAAAATGGGGGTTTTAGGTGCAAAGGATGCACCTTTATGGGGGAAGACTATATTTTTATGACAAATGATGTCTAATGCATGCAAAAGGGGAAGGGAGAATATAAAGATATGATCTTTAATCTACCAAGTCCCAAGCAATATAAAGGCAATGCAATGAGCAATTTATAAAGCAATTAGGATGCAAGGTTAGGGCGTGCGAGGTTACCAATGGCTTCCTTCTTCTTTGGATGGAGCTAGGAGGAGAGTTTGATCTTGGATCTTCAAGGAGGAGGGAGGTAGCTTCTTGGCCTTCTTCTTCACCTTCTTGGACTTCCAGCAGCTTCTTGGGAGGATTTCTTCGTAATGTGAGTGATTGATGCCTTTTTTGGATGATTGAAATGGGTAGAGGAGGGCTCTATTTATAGGCAGTCTGGAAATCGCCAATGAGGCCGTGCGGCTAGGGACCTCGAGCTAATGCAGCCGTGCGGCATTATCCACAATGACTCAGCATTTCTAGAACCATGCAAGGTGACAAATTCTAGAAACTTCCTCCTAATTAAGAAAAAAGTGTTTCTTAATTAGGAAGGCTCCCTTTCAGCCCTTAATTTAATTTGGAACTGTTCCGGAATATTTCCGGAACACTAGGAAGGTTCGGGGAATTACCGGGAAACTTTCCGAAATTGCCGGGAAATTTAACCGGAAGGCATGAGCCAGATTTGGGTACTTACAGAAGCCCCTCGGCAACGTCACTTGCAGGGCGAGTGGGATTGTCGATAGAAAAGGATCCGATCTGGCGAATGCCGAGACGGATTGAGAGACCGAAGTGGTCGAGTGGCTGAACCTCTGGAAGGCTACCTACGTATCCCGGAGGAATCAAGCCAGGCCGTAGTTCGGAATAGATCCGCTGGGGAAGGGAGAAGAGAAACTGGTCTCTTGCTGGGGAAGTAAAAGAAAATGACCTAGGAGGTCAAGCAATTGATCCTACTGGGGATATGCTAGAAGTGACCGATGTGGTCGGATATCTAGACCTCTATGAGGGATTACTTCATCACTGAGGAGTGACGGAGGAACAGGGTGACCAAAGTGGTCGGATGGCTGGACCTTTTATAAAAGGCTACCTACGTATCCCAGAGGAATCAAGCCTTGATCGTAGTTCAAGCATCACTAGATAGTTAGGAACGATGTCTAGGATCCTTGAGGTTTTGACAATTAATGGAGGTTGTCACCTGACATTATTTCATTCCAACGGAAGCTAAAGCTTGCGGCGCTATCTCTTCTTGACAGAGATAGAGGGAGCTACAGCTGGATGACGTTATTTCTTTATGACGGAAATAACGAAGACTAAAGCTTACGGCGCTATCTTTTTGACAGAGATAGAGGGAGCTAAAGCTAGATGGCGTTATTTCTTTATGACGGAAATAGCGAAGACTAAAGCTTACGGCGCTATCTCTTTTTGACAGAGATAGAGGGAGCTAAAGCTAGATGACGTTATTTCTTTATGACGGAAATAACGAAGACTAAAGCTTACGGCGCTATCTCTTTTTGAAAGAGATAGAGGGAGCTAAAGCTGGATGACGTTATTTCTTTATGACGGAAATAATGAAGACTAAAGCTTACGACACTATCTCTTTTTGACAGAGATAGAGGTAGCTAAAGCTAGAAGAACTTAAGTATACTTCACTATTCGTGATAGATGTATCTTAAGTTAAGAGGAACTCGAGCATACGTCACTATCCGGGATAGAGGTAGCATAAGTTTAGAGGCACTTGAGCATACGTCACTATTCGGGATAGAGGTAGCTTAAGTTAAGAGGAACTCGAGCATACGTCACTATCCAGGATAGAGGTAAGCTCAGTTTAGAGAACTTAGCATACGTCACTATTTGGGATAGAGGTAAGCTCAGTTTAGAGTTTTGACAATTCGGAGGTTGTCACCTAGCATTATCCCGTTATAACGGAATTAACGGAGGCGACTGGGAAGAAAGCTTAATTGTTTAGGAGATAAGAGATATCTTCTGAAAAAGATGTTATCTTAGTTAAAAGATAACGGGAATTGCATGCCCAAATGGAAGGTCCAGGGGCAGGATTGTAATTTTCTGCTCAGAGCGAATGAGGCCGCCCGGCATGAGATGGAGAAAAAGAAGCCGTACGGCTAGAGGTCTGTTTTTTCCAGATTATTTAAAACAGATTTCGAACGGGCCATTGGCATTGTGTTGCCGCCCAAGAACGCAGAGAGAGAGAGGAGGGAGAGAAATTTCGAATTCCTTCAAATCCCTTGCTTCCCTTTGATTGGAATGGATCCGGAGGGCAATCCTATACCGAGGCAAGCAAGAAGAAACATCTCGGCGGCCGCTCGGAGGAGGAGGAAAGAACTCGTTCGAACGGAAAGAAAGTATGACTTTCTTACGCCTCCGTCGGAGCTTTACCCGGGGAGAAGGGAGCATAAATCAACGAACCCGCGTCCGGTTGGGGTAAGCATTCTTAATTTGCTCAATTCCGTCGATTTTGATTGAATTTTCATTGATTTAGGGCTTGACCCGAATTTTAGGAATTTTCTAGGATTTTCCTAGGATTTTTGAATGATTTTGAGATATTGATGAATAACCTATGAGGCTAAGAACATGCATGCGCAATTTGTTTGACAAAAATAATGGGAATGACCCACTTTTTTCTCGGAAATAAGATAAGAATGATAATTGTCTAAAGTGAGACGGAGTTCTTGAATGTGCTAGAACTAGGTCAAAAATTTTGATTATCAACGAGAAACAAGATTTTGGAAGATGAAAAGGATTCATGCATGCCATTTTTGAAAGAATAATGCTTATGTGCAAAGAATTGTGAAAATTGTGATTTTGTGCTTTAGGAAAGCAATGGGATGTTTCAAGTGATGAAAGACGTTTTTTTTTTTGATGCAAATGATGCTAGAAAAACTTTTGTGAATGCTTTTCTTTTGAAAAATATGTGCACTTTTTTGAATATATGCATGCTTTTGAAATGAGATGAAGGACTGACACATTTCTTTTCTTGTGTGCTTGTCTACGGAGAACAAGTCTAGAGGACCATCGAGATTGCGGTCAAGCTTTGGCGAGAGGATGCCGGATTTCGAGAAGAATGGGGTGAACCCCAAGGATTTGGTGAGGGCTACCGACCTGGATTCGTTCGTCGAGGCTATCGGCAGGGGTGTTCATATCACCTCTAAGAGAAAGGGCTTGATCCAGGCCCTTTCTGAGTTTTGGTGGGACTCTACTCATAGCTTTCATCCGAGTGCCGGGAGAGGCGACGGTGACTCCTGCCGATTTCCACGGCTATTGCGGCCTACGGTTCACCGGGAGGCCCGTGACTTGGAGAGACCACATTACGGTGAGGAGCTTCAGAATTGGGTTGGATTTGAGTTGATTCCCAAGGGGGGGTATGGAGACACGGAATGTCGAGGTGGCGATTCGAAGCGCATGCGAGAACTTTCTTGCTAATGATGTGACCGCCCAACAGCTGGCTAGAGCTTTTGTGTGGTTGATGCTATCGGTCACCATTTTTGCTAATTCTGGGACACTGGCCATGACTTGTCTCCTTGATTCTTTGGTTGATGTGGATGGGATAGGGACGGTCTCTTGGGGAGAGGCCGGATTGACGTGTGATGTCATATACTTGGGGGACCGTTTCTCGAGGCAGCATGGCCATGTCCCTCCATTGGACGCCATTACTCCTCGGGATCCTCCACACGGATGCTTTGCCGGCCCGGGGATTGGCGAGATGAGATTGAGAGATACCGGGGAGGTACAAATGGCAGGAGGAGTATTTTGACATGGATACCCCCTACGCTTTGTTTGTGGAAGCGGCGGCGAGGACGCCACGAAGCTAATGAAGGCGGCGGTCACTCGGGGATATGGGGAGGATGAGCCTACTGACCCACCGATCCCTCCTGCGCATCTGTCCTATGTGGTTCATGGAGTTCCGAGGAGGATGAGGATTCCCGTCTCGACACTAGGGAGCCCCAACATACCCCGCCACTGACAAAGACCGTAAGTATACTTTTTAGGGTCTTTCCCTTTTTTCGCTTTCACTTTTTCGCATTTTTGCAATTTTACGAGATTTTACGAGATTTTTGAGATTTTTCTCTTCTTTTCTCGGAGTTCCGGCTCGCACTTATGATAGGTGGTCGGGCGGAATAGGGGCTGGAAGGACATGTGCCGGTCCCTTCGAGGAAGGCGCTGCGCTTCAAAGGCGGCAGCGGATGCACAGGAGCCCGAGCGCAAGAGCCGGCATGTCGGGGGAACAGCGTCTACCTCATCGGCCTCGGAGTACTCTTCCAGTGCCATGCCTTGGGGGCGGGGACCCAACGCGACATTCTCGGGGCAAACTGGCTGAGTACGGGCACGATAATGTCCATTTGTCTGATGTGAGCGACCAGGAGGACTTGATGAGGGAGGCTAGCGTTTATGAGCTGAGCAGCGATGAAGATGAAGAAGAATCGGAGGCCTAGGAGGTCTCTAGAGTAGATTTGGAACAAAAACAAACAATGAACACATTTTTATGCACACTTTATTTATTTTTTGCTTTATTTGGGCGCCGATGGGGCGAAAACAATGTATTACTGTTATATTTGCTTTTTCTATTTATGCTTTATTAATTTGCATATTACTTGAGCCTCGGGGCAGCTTTCTGCTTGGAACTAGGGCTGAAACTGGGCCAAAATGATTTATAATGGTATATAAATGCTTGAATGGCTTCTGGATATGTTTTTGTACAGGTTTTGGTTGAAAAAGTGGGGTGAAAACTCCCTTGGGCAGCAACTTGGTTGCTGCAGAATTTTTCTGCAGATGGCTAATGTAGCCGTGCGGTTTTGTCCAGAGGGCAAATGAAGCCGTGCGGCTCACCCGTCTCGAACCGGTTATTTTACGAATAAAAGCAAGGCTTGGCCATTTCATTTCATTTTCAACTTAGACTTGTCCCAATTGTTCCCAGAGCACATTTTGGACCTAAAAGCACCATCTTTGGTCATTTTGCAATGGAGAAGCCCGTCAGATTGCAAAGGGGAAAGCGAGACCGTTTTCTGTCCGATCTTCAATCTTGGGTGAGACACAACTTCCAATCTCATAGGGGGCTGCTTGATTCTTCCTTCAAGATCAAGTCTTTATGGCATTTGAGGGATCTCCCGCCCGATTGGAACCTTTTGAGAGCCGCAAAGAAAGTTGGGGACGTCCGAGACATGTTTACTGCTTTTCTTACAACGAGATTGTCCCGACGCATGAAGACTTCCGAGCCTTGATTGGGGGTCCCGAGATTGAGGCTATATCTATTCCGCTGATCGGAGATGCGCCGGTGGCGGTAAAGCTTGCATCTTTTCTGCAGATTCCTTTGGGGGAGGCTGAGAGGATGATGGTAGCCCCGGACAGGTTTGGGTCTCCAGATATGGCTGCGACCACGGTGGCTATGGACGCATTTATCCTTTGCGTATTCTCTGCTCTATTCACCGCTGAGTCCATGGGGATCTGTCATAGTGGTCTCTTGGACATGGTCAGAGACTGTAGAGCTGGGAAGGACATTGTCCCACTGGTTTTGGGAGAAACACTTCATGGGATTGACAGGATGGCTCGAGGAGACCATTTCATGAGATCCAGGAGTCCGGCTGTGCTGACCTTATGGCTGCAGGAGAGGCTCGGGGCTTTGCCAGGGGCTTTGCCGACTCAGTGCCCTTGGGTGATTTCTAGGAGAGAGGTGCGCGAGGCAAGGACAGTAAGTAGGGAGTTGATGATGGCCGAGCTATCCACTTCGGACATCCGTTGGTGGATACCTCATTGGAGGTTGCGGACCGGGAGGACATTTCGGGAGTCCTTTATCTTTGTGAGGGTTCCGGATTACTGCTGGTCATCCTTCTACATTCCTGCTTGGTATCCCGGGCGGTTTGGGGCTTTACGGGAGCCATTGAGTGATTGGGAGGACATTTCGGACCATGGAGGTGGTGCCATTGGATATGAGAGATCCGGCCTGGCTTCTCTTTCTTCTCGAGGGCTTGGACATATCTTTGCTTTCCCACCCGGGGCTATCTTCGGGAGCGGGAAGAGTACCATCTTGACCACTATGCACTTGGAGTGAGTACGAGAGGGAGATGGGAGCGACTCGGGTCATCTTGGAGGAGAGACGTCGAGGCTTTATTGGGGGCCGACGGTGACTCGAGTAGGACTACGAGGGAGGCGAGGCTAAGAGCGAGTCGCCATAATCAGTCCCGGGTGACTTGATCGAGACATGGAGGCTCGGTCTGAGGTTGTCCGAGTTGCTCCTTTGGCCCGAGGCTCGGAGGGAGGAGGTGCGGACTCGTGCTCGGGTAGAGAGAGCACTTATTGACACGGGTTTGGTTGAGGCTCCGGTGAGGATACCGGAGGTCGGGATGAGGGATACCGACATCATAGATAAAAAGAGGAAGAAGACTCGACGGGGCCGAGGAAAAGGGAAGAAGACCAAAGAAGATTCAGCGAATGACGACTGACAAATCTTTTCTTAGGATCTTCTTATTGCCATTTTGCAAACACATTAGTTTATTTAGGCATTTTATTGTATTTTAGTTCTTTGTAGCGAGGTTAGCGAGTCAAGAGTTAGGCGTGCTTGAACTCATCAAGAAGTTTTTAACTTGTAATGAACAAGAAATATTATTTTAGAAATTAATCAAGACACATTTCATGGAAATTCAAATGTCTTATTGATTGGGACCCGTTTTATGAAAACTGAAATACCCTTTATTATTTAGGACGCACTTCATGGAAGCTTGATTGTCCTTTTTATTGTTTAGACCGAACCATATATGGTACGCCTACGTTCCCACTTTTACAAGAAAGACTAAGGGGCTCGGGTCTTCGTAGTTCATTACGGTGAACTATTTTTTTTATGTGCGGCCTGTTTTTTGCCTAGACCGCCCTTTTGGGGTTTTCGGCCTAAATTTGGGCATTACTCTTTTTGCACTAAGATTTTTTTTTTTTTTATGTGCAACCCCGTCTTTTGCCTAGGCAGCCCTTTTGGGGTTTTCGGCCTAAATTTGGGTATTACTCTTTTTGCACTTTCTTTTTTTTTTTTTTTTCTTTTAGACATAGTATCTTTTGAGCTTATCACAAGATTGGCCGGGTGGACAAAGGGATTGTCGTCAGGTCTGCAAGCTTAAGTCATGGCTCCTCCCGATAGTATCTTACGCACCACATAAGGGCCGATCCAAACGGGTTCCCATTTTCCCGGGGGTTGTCTGCGGTAGGGGGCTTCACTTTCAACACTAAGTCACCTTCTTTGATGTCTACGGCCTTGACCTTTTTATCAAACGCTACTGGCCATCCGCCTGCGGTAGGCTCGGGTGTGTTCTATGGCTTTTAGCCTTCTTTCGTCGCGGGGCTAACCTCATCATGCCGGTGCGCAACCATTCTACTTCATTGACAACATTTTCCGGGAGGACCCTTAATGACGGGATTTCCAACTCCTTTGGTAACCCTTGCTTCCATCCCAGTAGGTTAAGGCAAAAGGAGTTTCTCCTGTAGGCTGAGTTCGACGAGACGTTACGCCCAGCCCCGAGTGCCAAGTGCGGCTTTTCCGGGCCAATCACGACCACGGGTGGCCATTTTCGGATGATCCGTTCGAGCGTCTTATTAGCGGCTTCCACGGCTCCATTAGTCGAGGTGCATGCGGAGACGACTTGTGGCGAGTGATCCTACGAGATTACAGCGACGGCAACCTATCGCGAGTCCCCTTCAAAGTGTGACCCATTATCGGAAATGATCTCGTTGGGCACCCCATATACGCACATTATGTTTTCTTTGATGAATTGGGCCACTTTTGGAAGTGAGGACCTTGTAAGACTTGGCCTCTACCCACTTGGTAAAGTAGTCGATGGCGACTAGCACAAATTCATGCCCATTGCTTACTGCCAGGGGCTATTTTCCCTATCACGTCAATACCCCAAGTTGCAAAGCGGCCAAGGAGTCGTCATGCAATACAGGTCATGAGGCGGGAGATGGTTGAGGTTGGCAAACGGCCCGGCACTTATCGCATGCTCGGACGTCTTTGGACACGATCATTTCCATGGAAATCCAGTAGTAACCCATTTCGAGGATCCCTTGCATCGGGGCTCGGCATTCATATGAGGACCGCGAGGACCATTGTGGACTTCAGTCATCAACTCTTTGGCCTTTTCTTGAGTGACGCACAAGAGGAGTGGTCCTTGGTACCGCTTCTTGTATAGGTTGCCTCCTAGAATGACATAATGGGAGGCCAACCTTTTCGAGGGCTTGCAAGCTCTTGGCTTTGACACCTTCTTTTGGTCTACCTTCTTTTGTCTACGAAAGATGACTCTCCATCTTTGAGGAAGCTGGTAAATTTAATTGTACCAGGGTTCCTTTATAGGCTCGGGTCCCCGTGTCTACTTCACGGCAAGAAGTGGGGCTTCTCTTCTACCCACTCGGAAGGGTTTTATGGCTTTTCCTCGGGATCTCTACCAATGAGGCTAGAGTAGCTAAGGCATCTGCGAATCTGTTCTTTTCCCTTGGCAAGTAGTGGAAGGTCACTTCTCTGAAGGCTGTCGAGTTAACTCCTCCATATGGGCATGATACCGCTGCGAGGTTAGGGTCCACGAGTCTTCCACTTGTTGGAAACACGGTTGATGATCGAGCTGAGTCTCCGTAAACTTCTAGCTCCTTGACATTCCTTTCTAAGGCGGCTTCCAAACCAGCAATGCGAGGCTTCGTACTCGGCAACATTGTTCGTGGCGGGAAGTTCAGCTTGAGGGCTATGGGTGTATGCTCATCTTTTGGATCGACCGGTAGCATCCGATCTGGATTTCCTCTTTTGTTAGTGGCTCCGTCAAAGAACAATTGCCATCGGTTTAGGCTCGTTGCAAAGATCCCTTCATACGGGAATTGGGGTTCGGGCCCTCTGTCTTCATTGCTTGGGAAGTTTGCCGAATAGTGGTCGACAACGCTTGACCCTTGATGGCCTTTACGGTCACATAGTTGATGTCGTACTCTTGCTAAGAAGAAGGACCACTTTGCTAGACGCATCGAGAGGAAGGCTTATCAAAGATGTATTTGATGGGGTCCATTTTTGAGACCAAATTCACGGGGTGGGCTTGCATATAATGCTTCAACTTGCCGACTACCCAGACCGGTCTGCACAGGTCTTTTCACATCTTTGAGTAATTGAGCTCACTTCCACTGCGGCTTCCGGCGACAAAGTAAATGGCATTCTCTACCCGAGAGTCTTTCTTTTCTGAGCAAGCATAGCCCCAACTTGCCGTATCGGTGATAGTGAGATAGAGCGAAGAGGTTTACGTCTATGTGGGGGCATAGCATAGGAGGGCGTACAGTATGCCTTGATCTGGTCAAAAGCATCCCGACATTCTTCGGTCCATTACGTGTCTACGTTCTTCTTCATGAGCTTGAAAATGGGCTCGCACATAGTGGTCAGCGATTGGCAAAAGCGGCTAATGTCTTGCGGTTTTCCCATAAAGCTCTTGACTTACGATGCAGGTCCGAGGTGGCCTCATATCCATAATGGCTTTGATCTTTTGGGGGTCAACTTCGATACCTCGCTCTGTGACCGTATACCTAAGCACTTTTCCCTTGTTACTCCGAAGGTGCATTTAGCGGGGTTTAGTCTCATGGAATGTTGTCTCGGCCTCTCAAAGAACTTCCGGGAGTCAACAAAGTCTTTGCCCGTCCTCGCCTTTGGAGTGGATTATCATGTCGTCTACATAGACCTCAATCTCCTTGTGGATCATGTCATGAAAAAGCGCGGTCGCTGCCCTCTGGTAAGTAGCTCCGGCGTTCTTAAGCCCAAATGGCATCATTGTATAGCAGTAAGTTCCCCACGGTGTGGTGAAGGCTGTCTTTTCTTGGTCTTCCTCAGCCATCTTGATGCAGTTTGTATCTGAAAGCCATCGACGAAGGATTTGACTTCGTAGTTGGCGGTGGAGTCCACCAGGATGTCTATGTTTGGCAAAGGGTAATCGTCCTTAGGGCTGGCCTAGTTCAGATCTCGAAATCCACACGACGGCGCACCTTCCCATTGGCCTTGGTGACGGTCCACAATATTGGATAACCATGTCGGATATTCGATGACTACGATGAATCCCCCTTACCCGCAGTAGCTTCTCAATTTCTTCTTTGACTGTAGAGACCATTACGGCTTGATCTTCCTCGGTTTACGCTTTGCGGCTTAGCATGCGGGTGCTAGAGGGATTACGTGCTCTACTATCGAGCTGTCTAGCCCGGCATATCCTGTATGACCATGCAAACACGTCGACGTATTCCACTGAGCGGATCAATCGATCGTCCCGTTCGGCCCCCTGGAAGAAGTTTCCGATCTGTGTCTCTTTAGGTTCCTCGACGGTACCCAATTTCACACTTGTCAAAACCTCCTCGGCGGCTTGGGCCCGGTTTTCCTCTTTTTCGAAACACCTTAAAGATTTCTTTAATGTATTGTTCATTTAGTGTGTTTGCATCTTGTTGAATGATTCATTATTAAGCATTGTTAAGTTTTGAGTCAATTTATCATTTGTTAAGTTGGCAATAAGAGGATACTCGAAAGATCTGTCATTTCATTCAAAATAAGGGGAAAGATGACATTGATTACATTTTGATAGTCCTCGGGCGTGAGGCCTTCGGATGACTCAGAGGCTGGAATTCAAAGATTCCTGACTCGGCGTATGGACAACGGGGTGTTTGACACGGCCCAGGTTGAGAAGGACGAGTACCAATCCAAGCTCCGCTATCATTTCCTTGTCGGCTAGCTATCGGTCTGAGAACGTCTCCCAATTCTTCAACGGCATCTCTGTCTTAGTTACCAAAGTGCGGGATCAAAAGGATTTTCACGCCCTACCATCTCCAATTACGGCAACTATCTCGTGCTCGAAGTGGAAGTCCGATCAAATCCGGGATCCGTGCTTCTTCATCAAACAAGCACATGTAGCAAGCCCCACTCACTTTGTCTTCCTACTATTAGTGGCTTCTATCTGGGCCGATCTCGGAAGAGCTAACTTCGAAAGCGAGAGAAGATCCATTACCCTGGATCTTGCTTGACCTCTTTGGCCATTGTCACGCAGGAAAGTTCCCTTTGAAAGACATACTCGTTCTGA